>CAXAMN010003869.1:233422-257452 GCA_963970005.1 Durusdinium trenchii
CTTGTCTTCCTTCTTGTTGGTCATTGTGTCCGTCTTGTCTCCCTTCTGTTTCCATTTGTCTCCCTTCTTGTCTCCCTTCTTGTTGGTCATTGTGTCCGTCTTGTCTCCCTTCTGTTTCCTTTTGCCTCCCTTCTTGTTGGTCATTGTGTCCGCCTTGTCTTCCTTCTTGTCTCCCATGTCTCAAGAAAATAGACTTGGGAATGCTTCTTTGTTGTCCCACCTGTTTGGGGTCTACGGTTGTGTAATCTTTTACTTTCTTTCTTGCCACTTTCTTCTGACGTTTTGCTCAAGTCCTGCCCCCAGTTCCCTGCCCGCAAATCGCCTTGCTGGTGGACATCTTTTGCCCGAAAAGACCCAAAGCTCCAGGCATGTCATCCAACGTCATCTGCCGCAGGGGAAGTCAAAAGTGAAACTTTAAATCAGTAACAAGGGCATTGCTACTAGTAGCTCAGGACATTACTACTAGTAGCAAGGACGCTACGAGGGGCTCCTGGCCTTACTACTAGGAACAAGAAGCTACTAGGAGCAAAGGGCATCGCTACTAGGTTGGAGGCCATGTCTTGCAGTGTGCCGACCCAGCTAAGAGGTAGCTGCTGCTGCTGCTAGACATTTTTTTCCAAAAACCAACCGTTTCGCAAGGTTGTTGAAGCCAGGGACACCACCTGTGTCCGTTGAAGTGTTTGGGGGCTCTGCATTTTGGACTTTAATGTCTTCCTCTAAAGTACATTGTCGTAGAAAAAGCCAATTCATGAGACCTCGTCAAGTATCCGAGCTTGCTCCTGCGAAGAAGTGAAAACAACAAGAAGTAGCGAAAGCAAAATTACATTCCCTCGCTTGAAATTGGACAACACGACCAACAAGAGCTCAGTCTGGATGCATCAAACCTTATAGGCGCCCTTTTAGGTTAGTGCTTTTGGCACCAGTTGGAATCAACTCAATATGTGCACTTCTGCTTCTCGGAAATCCTTGTGCAATGTTGGTAGGCTCAAAATAACCAAATGCAAACTTCTGCAGCAATTCCGAAACTCAATCTTGTGAGTCTGGGAACGTCTGATACATGTCAAGACTGTCTCTCCTCCTGCAGGATTTGCTCGTAGAGCTCCACTTGTTGTCGGCTCGGTCGGCGAGCAAGCATCAGGTTTCTGCGCCGAGGGCAAGTTTACCGAGCGCTACGGCCGCTTTCGCATGAGCACTGCTGAACTCTACACAAATTGCAGGGCACCTGATGCTTCTTACTCGAAGACTGACTTCTGTTTGTAAGAATCCAAAAAATCAAGGGATCCTGTTTGGAGACCATTGCTATCAGGTTAGAGGCTGTTGCTATTAGGTTAGAGGCTATTGCTATTTAGGTTGGAGGCTATTGCTATATTAGGTTAGAGGCCATGGCTTTTAGGTTGGCCATCGATATGGTTTTGCGTTCAAGTTTTTGTATCGCAAATCCGTTCACGGTCCCGCCTAAACACCGACTCTGCAGTTCTGTCTGCGAGTGGCCGCAGTCCCTGACCTTTCACAACCTGTGCGGAATGGACGAGGTGAACAGTTCTTAGTATAGACTCTGGCAGGCATTCTATTGGAGCCATTCTTGCTGACCCAATGATTTTAGCTTAAAGCACCAGGTTGGAGGCCATTACCAAATGATTAGTGCGTGCGAGCACTTCTTCAAGGAAGCTTCCCCCGCCGCTTTTGGGGCGGTGCTACCTAGCTACTACCTCCCTTTTGCGGCCTACCCCCCGCTATCGTAGTAACAAGTGCCACGCTAGTAGTAACAAGTGCCTTACTAGTAGTAACAACAAAGCTATTAGAATTGTTGTTACTACTAGTAAGGCACTTGTTTCTAGTAGCGAACATTGTTCCTACATCTCGCCTGTGAGAGCGTCTCATTGTCGATCGCCTCGTAGCAAGCCAAGACCTGAGCGAAACGGTATGAAGACAGGTGCTCACCGCCGCCACCCAAGCCAAAGACAACATATACTTTCACAAAATGCTTCAAAAACCCAAGCCAAAATGCTTCAAGCGAAGCAAAATACTCAAAAATTAGGTGAGCCCTTGTCAAAGCGCTAAGCTTTCAGCGCTCATGGAGAAAAATTGGTTCATGCCCTGTTCCTCTGTCGGTTCGGGCATCCTGAGCACAGTCGCACAAAGCGTAGGTTAGAGGTTAGCTTCTTGTTACTAGTAGCGATGCCCTTTGCTACTAATAGCGTCCTTGTTACTAGTAGTAATGCCAGGAGCTACTAGTAGCGTCCTTGCTCCTAGTGGCAATGCCCTTCCTCCTAGTAGCTTCTTGTTGCTAGCAAGAATTAAAGTTTCCAATGCAACTGCCAAAAATGGTGGGCTTGAATTAGAATTCATCAAGCTTTTGCAATCATCATGCTGCTTTGGATACCGCTACTCCCCAGCTGACCTTATCTTTTGACCAGCAACTCCCTCCACTTCAGCCAGGCAACCCTGGGACTGTTTGAGACATCAGAGTTGCAACTGTGGCATCCACCTGTGAACGGATTCTTGCTCTGCACTGATGACATGAAATTCGGAACTGCCTCAAGGGGTGCTGAGTGACGAAGTAGCTTCTTGTTTCAATGGGCCTAGTAGCTTCTTGTTCCTAGTAGTAAGGCCAGGAGCCCCTAGTAGCTTCTTGTTTCAATTCTTAACTTTAATTCCTAGCAAACATTGCTCCTAGTAGCGATGCCAGGAGCCGCTAGTAGCGGTGCCCTTTGCTCCTAGTAGCGATGGAACACAACAAAACAACCTGAATCCTGTCTCGCCTGTCACCAGTGGGAAATGTTCTTCTCTATGGCTTCGTCGTGGAGTTGTATGCGACATATCTTGTCAAATCAGGAACTAGAGACAAAAGGCTTTAACAAGTTTAGTTTCCCAAAAAATCTAGGAACCAAATGAATAGCGTGAGCTATGCAGCGTCCAGTTGCTAGAATCTAACTAGTCACCCAGCTACTTAGAGTAGGCGCCTTATTACCGGAATAAAAGGTTAAAACCATTAACTTGTTACTAGTAGTAAGAATGCTACTAGGAACAAGTGCATCGCTTCTAGTAACAAGTGCCTTACTAGTAGTAGCAAATAGCTACTAGTAGCTTCTAGCTACTAGTAGTAATGCTTTTGTTACTAGTAGCGATGCACTTGTTCCTAGTAGCTTCCTTGCTACTAGTAGCTCACCTCATCGGGGCGCTGTTGCACAAAGGCCCGTGTGATGCGGACGCACCTAGGCCGAGATTGAGGAATCACCCGCTTCTTGCTCCGTTCGTAGCGATGCCCTGACCGCTCCTAGTAGCTTCTAGCTACTAGTAGCTACAAAACTGGACCTAATAGCAATGCCTAGTAGCTTCTAGTTACTAGAAACTTCACACTGCTAGCTTTCAAGTTGACTTTGAGCAACACACATGATCCAAACCCAAAGGAAATTGAGCTGGGAAGCCTTTGAGTAACCAAGCAACAAAATCCGAAGCTGCAAGATGCAAATGAAACGCATCAAACGCAGGTGCGAAAATGACAGGTGGTGGCAGAGATGGAACCTCCTTGAACCCAATGCTTTTTTATGACTTTTAGCATCTCGTCGCCCACCACAAGTCTCCGGCGCTGTCATCCGTTGCCGCCGGCCATGCCGCGACAAGTCTTTGTCCACCTGTGGGCGCCATGATCTCGGATGGGATGACGAATCAAAGGGAATGGCGCCAGGAACCCCCTAGTAGCCTTCTTGCTCCTAGTAGCGATGCCAGGAGCCCCTAGTAGCGTCCTTGCTCCTAGTAGTAAGGCCAGGAGCCCCTAGTAGCGTCCTTGACCCAAACAAGGTGAACCTTGTTTGGGTGGATTTGACCATGATTTGACCATGACTCCGACCTGCTAGCGATGGCCTCCAACCTAGAAGCGCAACCCAAACAAGGTCATGGTCAAATCCATCAAAACAAGGTTGGACGATCGATGCAACCACCTTCATGCATCTTGGCTATTTTGGCTTCGAAAACACCGCACATATGAGCACGGGAAGTTGCACCACGTGTTGACGTTGCGAGCTCACTCACTCTCTCTCTCTCTCTCGTGCCTTGCTCATATCTTCAGCTGCAGCCACCTCGCAAACAAGTTACGTTTCCCGATGTCTAAGCTTTTGCAAATCAAGTGCTGAAAGCGACCATGATCGAAGGAAGATCCACCCAATCCTTTTGTGATCCGATGCATATTGACTGTGCAAATCACACTTACTTTAGGAAATCCTTGCGCAATGGATATCTGAATGCTCAAATTATGCTCCAATGCGGCACAAAAACTGGAGCTGTTGCCAGAACCACAATGCCCTCTTAAGAGTAGCAAACAGCGAACCAAATGGCATCATGACCTGAAGCCCAAAAACATCTAGACACGCCTACAAACTCATTAAATTAAACAAAATAAAAAAAACATTTTCTTTTGAGTTACTACTAGCGATGGCCTCCAACCTAATAGCAATGGCCTCCAAACTAGTAGCAATGGCCTCTAACCTAACAGCGATGGCCTCCAACCCACTAGCCATGGCCTCCTACCTAATTCGAAATTAAGTTTGGATGTCTAGTGTCTTAATTCATAAAGAACGACCGCAAATAGCAGTTCTGGCTAGCGGGTGGTCGAGGCTGCCAAACCGTTCCGACACAAATTTTCTAATAACAATTCTATATAGATTCCTTTGATAGAAATTACAATTCTAAATAAATTCTTATTGTTACTACTAGTAAGGCACTTGTTACTAGTAGCGATGCACTTGTTCCTAGTAGCAATTCTATATATTTTCATGATTGACTTGGTTCCGAGATGCCAGGAGCTCCTAGTAGCGTCCTTGCTACTATGATTGAGGAAACTTCGAAAATGTGCGTGGGGTCTGATATTTCGCCAGCACGTTGACAGAATAACAACCCGCTGACCCGCCTGACTCCCTATTCCAATGAGGTCACTGACATCCTCATGCTCAAACGGGATGGGTGCAGACGCCTTGGTGACCCACGTTTGTGGAGATTTCTCATGAATACCTCGCTGAGGCCAGTCACCAAACATGTTTTTACTTGTGTATAGTCTTGTATAGCTACTGGTAGCGATGCCGTTGCTCCTAGTAGCGATGTCCTTTGTTACTAGTAGCTTATTGTTTCTAATAGCTTCTTGTTACTACTAGTAAGGCACTTGTTCCTAGTAGCGATGCACTTGTTACTAGTAGCGAACATTGTTTTCTCGAAACAAGAGACGAGTCGGAGATAAGTCGAGAAGGCAATAAGAGATTAACGCAAATCGCTGGGAGCCCAGTCCACAAGGCCCAGGAGGCAATGCCGCCACATGTTCAATTTCTTGTCCTGCCCCTAGTAGCTTCTTTACTACTAGTAGTAAGAATACTCCTAGTAGCGATGCCAGGAGCCCCTAGTAGCGTCCTTGCTCCTAGTAGTAAGGCCAGGAGCCCCTAGTAGCTTCTTGTTACTAGTCCTACATTTCCTTAAGGGCCAAGGTCGAAGGATTCAGGTTCTTGAAACTTCTCCAGCCTAAAGATGGGAGACACTTTCTTGGCGCTTTGCATCAAAACGGTTCCTGGAGAGTCTAGAATTATGGGGAAAGTGCCCTTTGAAGTCCTTGTTTCCTTTTTCTTTGGTTCTTTATTCCTTTTTGCTTTTTCCTCATTTCCTCAGCGTTCCCATGACCTGAGCCCTTTTGAAGTCCTTGCATTCAATACAAAATTGCAGAGTTCGATATCAGCCTTGGTCTTGCATGTGGCTGCTATGTCCTTAAGCTCCTTAAGCCAAAGCTGCGTATGAGCTTCGTGGATCATCAGTTGCCACTTGATTATTCTGCTTGAAACAAGAAACTGACAAAAGTGAATTCTCCCCCAAATCTAGAAACGACATGATTAGTGCGAGCGCTTCTTCACATCGCTAGTAGGTTGGATGCCATCGCCATTAAGTTGGAGGCCCTGGCAAATAGGTTGGAGGCCATTGCTACGAGGTTGGAGCTCATCGCTTTTAGGTTGGCGGCCATTGCTACTAGGTTGGAGGCCATTGCTATTAGGAAACTACCCAACATAATGGACAAATCTGAACTTTTTAGATGGTTCTTTCCGGCGTGTGCTCCGTAGGTGGCCTCACTCTATCCAGCTCCTCCACCAGTTCCTAAGACAAAACGCGTCTTCTTCGTTCTGATTCATTTTCTCCAGCAAGACATCTTTTCCAATCTCTCTTCATCATTGCAAGTCTAAGACGTACCAAATTTAGTTTTAATCAATTCTTTTCAAAACAAGTCTGAAATCTATTCTAGTAGTAAAGAAGCTACTAGGGGCTCCTGGCCTTACTACTAGGAGCAAGGACGCTACTAGGAGCATTCTTACTGTTCCAAGATTCGTCAATTCGATGATGCGCAGAGAGCAACTTCTCCCGAAGCATTGCGGCTTCTGATTCTGCTGCTTCGGCACGCTCGGCCAAAAGATTGACCACCTCGGATTTGGCCAAGAGGGCGTTTCATCTGGGAGCAAAACAGAACAAACTGAAAAGAAAAGACCGGAAAGGAAAGGTCCGCAGCTCTAAAAACGCAAATACAGAAAGAACAGTAATAGGACCGTGCAGGATAGCGCTCAAGAGTCTGCTTTCAACTTTTGCAAGTGTCTGTTACCAGTGTTGACAAGGTGTGGCGGGACGTTGAGTCAGGCCATAACCATTTCCAACAAACATACCTCTAAACATCTTCAAAACAACTGTAATTCCTGCGCAGAAATTGACAGAAAAACTTCCTAGAAACAGTTGCTGCAAGAACTCCATGTAAGATTGCCCTTAAAAACATCACTATAAACATCACTTGTACAAATCCCCGTGAGAACTCAAACTCCCTCAAAAAGAACATACCCTATAAAACTCATTATAAACAATCCGTATAGAACCTCCTACAGAATCCCGTATAGAAACTCTGTACAATCGTTTACTATTTTAAGAAAAACATCTATCAAGACGACCGTTTCCATCTATGTTCTTTCCTTTTCCTTTGGACCTTTAGACCTTTCTACTAGTCACAAGAAGCTACTAGGAACAAAGAAGCGATGAAGTACCTGTGGCTAGCTTCCTTTCCTCCTTTCCCTTTGGACCTTTAGACCTTCTTTTCTCTCTTTCTTTAGAACTTTTGACCTCTTCTTTCTTTTTCCTTTGTGAGGGTCTGCCATTGGTGTTGTCAAGGTGTCAAGGGATGCAAAGTTCCGTAAGACGCAGAACCAACACCACTGGTTCTTGGTGCTGGCAAAGCTTCTGTTGCAAACTCTCGGACAGCGGCGATAGTGGGATGATCCTGGCACCACGGACTTGAAAGAGATGCCGCGAGGCATAGAGCGTCGGCTGAACCAAAAAAGCACAACCAAACCATTAGTTTACCTACAAGTCTAGCAACCAAATCATTAGCGCACTATCCTGCGTCCTACCTACAAGCTAACTTAGCCTAGTAGCTTACTGAATGAAGTAGGTGCCTACTGAATTAAGTAGGAGCGCTAGTAGGTTGGAGGCCATTGCTGGGAGCGGGCCTTAAAAACTCAGGTCTTCACGTCTCGGTTCTTGTTACTAGTAAGAATGCTCCTAGTAGCGATGCCAGAAGCCCCTAGTAGCGTCCTTGCTCCTAGGAGTAAGGCCAGGAGCCCCGAACCTCAGCTTCTTGTTACTGCTAGTAAGGCACTTGTTACTAGAAGCGATGCACTTGTTACTAATAGCTTCTTGTTGCTAGTAGCGATGCCCTTGCTCCTAGTAGTCATGTCCTTTGTTACTAGTAGCGATGCCATTCAATCTTTTCAGTCTCCTGGCACACTGTGCTTGAATGTCCACCTTCAGCATTCACATTCCTTAGGGGACGCGGAAGGAAGGAAGGAAGGAAGGATGGAAGGAAGGAAGGAAGGTCTAAAACCTAATTACCTTTCGTTGGGAGCACCCAGGTTGGAGACCATCGCTTCTAAGGCTGGAGGCCATCGCTCTTAGGTTGGAGGCCCTTGCTATTAGGAGCACCTAGAAACCTTTCTGATCATGCGAAGGTCTCTTGAAGGAAACTTCTGCCCCGCCCCTTGTGGGAGCTTCCTTAAACCACAACCCTTCTGCATCCTTGCTACAAGTAGCTTCAAGTAGCTACTGTGAGCTGCCTACCTTTACCTATTACACTCCCCTCATCAATTTCTTTGTCATTAAACAACAAAACAGTTTGTTACTGAATTGATTATCTGGCTGTCAAAAGCTGATTGTTGATCACTCTTTGGTAATGGTGATGTGAGGCTCCACATGCTGATGTGAGGAAGCACCACCGCACATCACACCACCACTAGCGTTCTTGCTCCTAGTAGTAAGGCCAGGAGCCCCTAGTAGGGTCCTTTGCTCCTAGTAGCTATGAAAGGAATCAACAAACATATCAAAAGATGTTTCACATGATGTTTCGCACTCATTTCTATTCGAACAGAAGTCGCGACCTGAGCCCAATGCACGGCCTCCAAATATCCGGGTCTTGCTTCTGACCATTTCCTCAAACATGAACGGGTCTTGCTTCGCTAGTAGGTTGGAGGCCATCACAATTAGAACCAAACAGAAATAGAAAGGTCTAATTAGCAAAAAAAGATGACTGCTAGCTTCTTATGCAGTGCACACATTCCTCAATCGTTTTCAACAAATGTATTTGTTTCACACATTTGTGTGCAAATCACGCACACACACATATACAAAGCTGACACACCCCAAAAAAACAACAACAACAAATCAGTGCCAAATAAGTTCCACTTTCCTTCCAGTGCCTATAGCAAGTTCTGGACACCCAAAAACCACTGATGACTGCAGAATGCGCATTATGAGAGGAAACCATAAAGAAATCAGAAGCATGTCGCAGTTTAGCTATTAGGTTGGAGGCCATCGCAATTAGACACAAAGAAACAAGAAAAGAAAGAAAGGTCTAATTAGCCAAAGACTCACATCGAAGGTCACATTTTCACCTGGCATGGGCATGCCGCTGTCGCAACTGACCTTTCTGAAGAAAATGTCCTCAGCTGTGTGAAAATTGAAAGCAGCATGAGAAAGGTACGCCTGACATCTGACTTTGCCAAGCGGCGTTTCCTGTATCAGAGACAATGAAACCGTGTCCGCCTAAGGCACCAAACATCTACGCTCACAAACGCTGTCAGTTTCAATGAAACTTAAGTTGCCCTAAAAATCTAGGAAGCCATCGCTATTAGGTTGGAGGCCATTGCTATTAGGAACAAGAAGCTACTAGGGGCTCCGGGCCTTACTACTAGTAACAAGAAGCTCCTAGTAGCGTCCTTGCTCCTGGTAGCGATGCCCTTTGCTCCTAGTGGTAAGGCTTCTTGCTCCTTGTTCCTACCCCCCCCCGCGTGCGCGCGCGCGCAAAAAGTCCTAGTAGCTTCTTGTTCCTAGTAGTAAGGCCAGGAGCCCCTAGTAGCGATGCCCTTTGCTCCTAGTAGCGTCCAAGGCACTTGAAACGGACTTCACTTCACCTTTTTGGTTCTGATGCAAAACCTCCTGTCGCCCTGCAAAGGTCACCGACCTCGAAAAGAACGAGAGTGAGCGAGCCCGCAAACCAGCAAACAGAGAAGGAGAGAGAAAACGGCAAACAAACTCTCAACTAAAACCACTACAAACCGCAACAGAAACAATTTTCTACGAGGAGCAAGGACGCTACTAGGGGCTCCTGGCATCGCTACTAGAAACAATTTTCTCAAACTCGTGAGAAGAGAAGACATGGAACGACTGATGGGTTTGATAAGGCCAATTGAAAGTGCTGAGACGAGCATCTTGGCTTGCATTTGCTTCGGGTTGCAAGCACGCCTCTACAGATTGAATGTCAATGTCTCGTATGTATTCGTTTGTGATGCTTTCTTGCTATTAGGTTCCTTTTGCTATGGAGGCCATCACTACTAGGAACAAAGGGCATCGCTACTAGGAGCGATCGGACGCTACTAGGGGCACCTGGCATCGCTACCAGGAGCATTCTTGCTACTAGTAACAAGAAGCTACGAGGTTTGGAGGCCATCCTGAACAGCGAAGCTTAGGAGTTTTCAGTCGTCCTTGCTTTCTAGTGGCGTTCTTGTTACTAGTAGTAAGGCACTTGTTACTAGAAGCGATGCACTTGTTTCTACTAGCGAACATTGTTACTAGTATGGCCAGGAGCCCCTAGTAGCTTCTTGCTCCTAGTAGTAAGGCACTTGTTCCTAGTAGCTTCTTGTTACTACTAGCGTGGCACCTGTTACTAGTAGCTTCTTGTTACTTGTCGGGCGAACTTGTGCCCGTTGGAGATTTTTCGAGCCTTTCTCAGATCTTCAGACCTTTTGGAGGCATCGCTGGAGGCCGCTAGTGGAACAGGCCTAGTAACTAGCTTTCTTGTTACTACTAGTAAGGCACCTGTTACTACTAGTAAGGCACTTGTTTCTACTAGCTTTCTTGTTTCTTTTTTCGAGGTTCTTGTAAACACTTCTCTCCCTTTCTCTGTACGTGCAGGCCTTTCAATCATGAAGCGCACGAGATCTCCCACACGTGGAGTATGCTGTCCACAATCACTGAGATGCAAGAACACGTCCTTGGATCCCAATTCGAGAAATTGAAATGACAAAAGAATAATTCTATTTATATTTATTTATTGTTTCTATTAGCTTCTTGTTCCTAGTAGTAAGGCCAGGAGCCCCTAGTAGCGTCCTTGCCAACATTGATGACCTTTCCATTGTCAGGCGTCCAGCCCATTGCAGTCCACAAATCCATAACGGCGCTCTGCAAAGAACACCTGGTGGATTGTCAGTTCATCTCACCATGATAGGTGATACGAAAAGACAGCCAGGAGCCCTTAGTAGCGTCCTTGCTCCTAGTAGTAAGGCCAGGAGCCCCTAGTAGCTTCTTGTTCTTACTAGCAATGGCCTCCAACCTAAACGGATCTCCTTGATTGGACAACTTCAATCTACCCGTTGGGCCGGCACACTGAGGCAGAGAAGACACTGCGTGCATGAAATCTTGGCATCGGGGGCTTTTGAGTTTGGAGGCAGAACATGATGTTGAACGCAATCCTTGGCTGAAATTTTCCTGTGGTTGCTTAAGCAAAGCTTTTGGGCTTGAACATTCCGCTTTTGGGACGTGTGCAGCATGTGTTCAAGTATGTTACCTTGCATGCGTGCTCGTCTTTGTAATATTATATGTGTGCTGATGAGTGCCGGGCTTGGAATGCTTGATCTTCAAAACAGTTCTTCTTTTATTTGCAAAAGTACCCCGAAGAGACCTCATTATTTGTCCTTCGCCGGGTATTGGGAAATCTTGGGACGAATGGTGGCTGTTTCAAATTGTTGCGAACTAGTAGGGTGGAGGCCATTGCTCGTAGCCTTGGTTTGGGGTGGTGGACGCTGCCATTTTGGCTCAAGAGCCAGTGTTGCGTCCTTGCTCCTAGTAGCGATGCCAGGAGCCCCTATTAGAAAAGCTCCTAGTAGCGTTCTTGTTCCAATTCTAATTCAATTCTAATTAGATTGAATTCTAATTCTTGTTTCTAATAGCTTCTTGTTACTGGTAGTATGGCCAGGAGCCCCTAGTAGCTTCTTGTTACTGTTGTTTGCTAATTTGCATCTCATACGTGTATAGCTTTTGGTCTACCCCGACAAGACCTTTAGCTTGACTATGCCCCCACTCCAGAGTTAGGGTGGGGCAAACAATATTCCAAAGTGCAATGGATGCCTGGTGGTTTGCCATGAAGCTTGCTTAGCATTTCGTCTTCTCAAGACTATTCTGCAACCAAGACAGCTTTGGTGGATGCCTTCATTTCTTAAACCTCTATCACAAGGACACATGTTTAACCGCATGTGCTATTGTTTGGAAACATTCTTCCACAATGTTTAGCTTGTATGATCAATATGTGGCACGCCTACCGTCTCATTTTGTCAGCTGCCGGGGTCGTTTGGCCAGTGAGAGACTGCCATGTTGCAAAGAAAATGCTCGTGAACCGGGTCTTCGGTAAGGTATTGGAAGTACCCTGCCAGAACTGGTAGGAGCAAGAACGCTACCAGGGGCTCCTGGCATCGCTACTAGGAGCAACGCTACGAACGGGGCTCCTTATACTTAGTAGCTTCTTGTTACTACTAGTAAGGCACCTGTTACTACTAGCGTGGCACTTGTTCTTAGTAGCTTCTTGTTACTACATGCTGGCTCATCGTGTAAACTCTGTGGGCTCTTCGGTGCGAAGCGACGAATAAAGCAGTGTGCTCTTGTGTGCTTTCTCTCCTAGGAGCGATCGGACGCTACGTTCGGGGCTCCTGGCCTTACTAGGAGCGATCGGACGCTACTAGGAGCAAAGTGCATCGCTACTAGTAACAAGTGCCTTACTAGTAACAAACACTGACCCCGCTTTGTTTTAGTAACACGAAGCTTCTAGTAACAGGTGCCACGCTAGTAGTAACAGGTGCCTTACTACTAGTAACAAGAAGCTAGTAGTAACAAGGTTCGCCACTAGGAACAACTGAACATTAGTAACAAGAAGCTACTAGGGGCTCCTGGCCTTACTAGTAGTAACAAGGACGCTAGTAGTAACAAGTGCCACGCTACTAGGAACAACTGAGCATGACATTTTTCACATCCACGCCTTCACGACACCATCTGCAAGGGTAGTGGACTCCTCTTCAGCCTCAGCCCCTTCTCCTTTCGCTCCTTTCGATCCTTTGCCATTCTTTGCCTTCTTCTCCTGTCCAAACGCCACTAGTAGCTCCTGGCCTTACTAACAAGAAGCTAGTAGGAACAAGTGCATCTCTTCTAGTAACAAGTGCCTTACTACTAGTAACAAGAAGCTACTAATAACAAGGGGCATCGCTACTAGGAGCAAGGACGCTACTAGATGCCCTTGGAAACTCCCACGTCCGCCCACATCCCATGTTCTGGGCGCCTGGTGTGCTTGATGAAGTCCAGAGCTCCTTGGAGGAGCCAAAGAGCCTCTGCGAGAAGCACAAAAATAGTGAAGGTTTTCCTCAACATCTTGGAAGCAATTGCTCTTAGGTTGGAGGCCATCACAACAAGGGTGGAGGCCATCGCTTCTTCAAGGAAGCTCCCTTGAAGAAGCATGAGCTATCCTGCGTCCAGTAGGTATACCAGCTTACAATTTTAGGTATCTTTAGTAGGCAGTAGGTGGTAGGCGCCTACTTGCTATGCAAGAGGTCGGCAAAAACACGAATCGAAGAGTTCAAGACAAGGATGGTCTGGAGGAAGTGTCGAGTCTAAAGGGTCTAAAGTTGAAAAGGACATAACAGGACTATATAGCTTATTGTTTCTACATGTTTCTACTAGCTTCTTGCTCCTAGTAGTAAGGCCCTGGTTACTAGTAGCGATGCCAGGAGTCCCTAGTAGCGTCCTGTGCTACTAGTTCTATATAGATGTCTTGGGCCGGGTGCATTCCCTAAGTTATTAACATTGCCCCTTTCGAGAGAATGCCTTCTGTCTCATGAGTAAAGGCCAATCTCGAATTTCCGACCCAAAGCTTTTAATGCTTTGTAGTGCAAAAGTTAAGCGTGCAAAATGCAAGACCTGATTTGGCTTTCTTGTCAAACTGCTTGCCTTCACAAAGCCTTCTTTATCTATTCTTTACAAGTAATCTTTCATTCGATACTAGGAACAAGTGCATCGCTTCTAGGAACAAGTGCCTTACTAGGAGTAACAAGAAGCTCAGAAGCTACTAGTAACAAGTGCATCGCTTGCCCCGTCGAAATCGCCTTTGCTGCTCCAGAAGTCAGGAGGAAACCAACCCTGCAAAGTGGTGCGGTCAGAAAGCCCTGGATGTGTCGCTACTCTTGCTACTGCTACCGACCGCTAAGTCAGGACTAGGTTTTAATCACCACAAGGCCCTACACAGTTGGAGGCCATCACTATTAGGCGGAGGTGATCTTTTTCAGAGACTTCTCTCCCTATTTCTTCTACCTATCTCTCCCACCTGAACCAGCTCGGTGCCCTTTTTGAGCACGCCCAATGCCCATCCATCCGTCTCTTTGCTGAGAATCCCGAGCTCCTTTCGGCGACACTCCCTTCGAAAACTAGACTTCGCGCAGAAGGCACTCCGAAAGAAACAAATTTGGAAAAGACTCGAGAAGCGATGGTCTTCAACCTAAGAGCGATGGCCTCCAAAGACAGAAAGACGCGAGAAGGCCTAAAGAAGTTCCACTAATAGCTCGTTACTAGTAACAAGTGCCACGCTAGTAGTAACAGGTGCCTTACTAGTAGTAACAAGAAGCTACTTTGTTGAAATCGAGAAGTAAATTCGTAACTTGTTACTAGTAGTAAGGCACTTGTTTCTAGTAGCGTGGCACTTGTTACTACCAGTAAGGCACCTGTTACTACTAGCGATGCACTCGTTACTAGGCTTTGTTGAAATCGAGAAGTTCCAAATCTTTCTAGAGGATCGTCCACATCGCTATTGAAAGTCTTTTGGTCTTGGACTTTCTCTTACAAGTCGAAGAAAAAACCGGACGGAGAAACAGCACAATGTAAGGGAAATAATTGAAAACAACACACCGTTTTCATCTCTTTAACGTGCGACACAGGTACGGTCCTGGCCCTCGTTGAAGCTCAGATACTCTGGTCCAAACTCACTACCATCCTCAGACGGTCACAACAAGGACGCTACTAGGAGCAAAGGGCCCAGTGACGTGGTCTGTTGGACGCCCTCGCTAGTCGGTTGGAGGTCATCGCTAGTAGTTAAGAGGTTCCTTTAGTAGCGTCCTTGCTCCTAGTAGCGATGCCAGGAGCCCCTAGTAGCATGCTTGCTCCTAGTAGCAAGGCCAGGAGTCCCTAGTAGCGTCCTTGCTCCTAGAATGTCATTTTCTTTTATTTCATTCAATGAGTTTGGTTTGCTGTTTTGTCCACAAGGAAGACTCAGGATGAAGGAAAGTTCTCCGATGTGTCTTGAAGAAACGCTGGATTGGTGTTTCAAAACAAAAAACATGGTGTGTTCGGTCATCTCTTGGAAGGTTGGCTTGACTACCCGTTGCTACAAGCCCTTGGTGCAATCCGATAGGTTCGAGCCCAACCGCC
The DNA here is from genome assembly GCA_963970005.1 of Durusdinium trenchii. Taxonomy (NCBI): domain Eukaryota; class Dinophyceae; order Suessiales; family Symbiodiniaceae; genus Durusdinium; species Durusdinium trenchii. The sequence goes on from CAXAMN010003869.1 coordinate 248,438, forward strand.
CACTAAAGTCAGTGTATAGATACAAGCGCAAAGACAGGTGTGTTCATACAGGTTTCCCTAAAGATCTAGACACCAAATGATTCGTGTGAGCTATCCTCCATTCAGTATGTAGTTTAAGTAGCTAGTAGCTTCCTCCCTTACTTAAATAAGTAAGCGCCTACTTAATTAAGTAGGAGAGGGCTATATAAAGTCAAGCAACATCCGAAGACCACTTGCTTCATTCATCGCGGACAAGGATCGAAGTCTTCCCTCGCCAATCCCCAGACAGGCTCCTTGCCAGAAAAAAGGGAAGTTAAAACTAAGACCTTTTGACTAGTCTAGAGGTATGGAGGGTTTGTTGAGTCGAAAAGCCTTCAAAATGTAGACATTCAACCTAATAGCAACAGCCTCCAACCTAGTAGCGATGGCCTCCTCTATCCTAGTAGCCATGGCCCTCAATGGACATTCACTCGTCTGACGAAACTGCAGGGCGCTTGGTGCCTCATCAACTTCGGGCATGCCAAGCACAAATCCAGGCAGCAAAATTGGTGAGTAGGACAAAACACTCAAGTTCAAACCGTCTTTACTAGTAGCGTCCTTGTTACTAGTAGCGATGCCAGGAGCCCCGAACGTACGGTCCTTCCTCCTAGTAGCGTCCTTGCTCCTAGTTGGAACAAAACGCAATGGTAAAGTTGGAGCCGTTTTTTCACTTTTGCACATGCTTTTTTTGAACGTCGGGAGCCTTCGGTGTCTCTGTTGCTTTGTGTCTGTAGTGCATGTTTGTGGCAGGTGCATGACCGTTCCCCATTGCGAAAAGGCAACACTGACAAAACCGAGATTGAAAGACTCTATACAGCCTTGAGGCAGAAATGCCTACAGGTCAAATCAAGTGGTGAGAGTAGCATCAACTATGACAGTTGCAGTTCTCTTGCTATAATGAAGGCGTTCAAAAAGTTGGGTATGTGGGCTATCGGGTTAAGTTGCCTCCGCCATGTCAAACGGATTTGAGTATAACGACCGCACTGTTGCAAAGCTGCAACAGACTTTTCTCATCGAGCCATAGAGGCGAGAGGTAAGTCTAGCACGTCAGCTACAAACTGAACAAAGGTGCTGGGGTTTCTGCAAGGCCCCGCCACACCATGACGAGCCTTAAAAGTTGCAGCTCAGTTCTTAAATGCCTCCCTCTGGTCATCTTCATTCGCTATGTGGAATGCAACAAGTTGTCTCCCATGCAACACCTTTCCGGTCACAATAGGCAATGTCCACCCACCCGCCAGGTGTCACTTTACATGTTCTTTGCTGATTCTTCGGCACCCACACATCGGGCTGACAGACCCGAAGAACACGCCAGTCAGACTTGTTGCGCACAATAACATCGATGACCATAGCTCTGCAAATGCTTGCAATCTTCACACTTGAGCCCAAAAATGCTACTCAAGAAGCAATGATCCATCATTGTCCATAGATTTGTCTTTCCTGTTCCCATGTTTTTAACGATCTTTTTCATTTTTCTCTCTTCGAATGCTTTATCAGAGGCCTGCCTTAGGTCTGCTTTTAGTCTTGGAGGTCATTCCTCCATCCAATTTTCCGAGGCTTGTGCTGCAGAAAGCAAATCATGAACATCAAAAGGAACCATCTGAAGAAAGAAAAGGAAACCACATGACAAGAAATGGAAGAAAGGCCTGAAGATTGAAAGAGGAAGAACATAAAAGAAAGAACGGAACAAGAACGCTACTAGGGGCTCCTGGCCTTACTACTAGGAGCAAGAAGCTACTAGGAGCAAAGGGCATCTGGGAACCAAATCATAAAGGCTCAGGTTTCTTCGAGGACGCTCCCTGCCCTCAGCTAGTAGAGCCTCTACTTTGAAAAGGCTTAGTTAAGCAACTGCAGCGCCTACCCACCCTCCAATAGAAGAAAAACTCTTTGCTTTCTCACCATAACAAGCTTACAGCTTGCAAGACGCGCATTTGGCGCTCGCCAGCTTCTCTGGGCAGCTTGTGACCCACAGAACTGGCAATTCGGAACTGGCGAACTGGAAGGCGATGCAAAAAGCTCTTGTCAGCTTCTGCACAGCCATTGAAACAGTGCAACAATGCATACGACGATACATGTAAGCGAGACGAAGGATATCTTCGTCTCCCAAACTGTTTAATGTCATTTTCTGAAAAGGACAATGCAAGTCATCGTTTCCTTGCTTCCTGCGGGCTTCTCTACTCATGCTGGCTATCATGGCTGCTCTGGCTGCTCATCCCGGATGATGCACTGGAGCCTCCACAACGACACGTCTCAAAAGGCAACTCTGCGGAAACAAAGATAACAAGAAAGCACAAAGAGAAGGTTTGAAGGTCAAAAGAAAAAGATATTAAGGAAGCAAAAAGAGCAACGGACGAACGAACGGACAAACGAATGAGCGAGCGAAGAAGGAAAGGAAGACAGGTCCAATACAGTTTGCTACTAGATTGGAGGCCATCGCTATTAGGTTAGGAAGAAAGGTCTATAGTCGAAAGAAAAAAAAAGACGGACACATGCAACAAAGGAAGACAGATCTTATGGTCGAAAGCTACTGGTAACAAAAGGCATCGCTACTAGGAGCAAGAAGCTACTAGTAGCTCCTGGCCTTACTACTAGGAAAAAGAAGCTACTGGGAGCAAAGGAAGAACAGGAAGACAGGTCTTATCTGGTCTGAATCGAAGAACGCTTTCTTTTAGCACTTCGCTACAGTCACATACCTCGCGCCTTGGGAGGAAGGTCCCAAACGGGTTCCGTTCCTGAAAACGAAAGAACATAGAAGAGAAAGGTGTTAGTAGAAACAAGTGCCTTACTAACAAGAAGCTAGTAATTACAATTCTTACTACTAGTGAGGCACTTGTTCCTAGTAATTAGCTTCTTGTTACTACTAGTAAGGCACCTGTTACTACTAGTAAGGCACTTGTTTCTATTAGCTTTCTTGTTACTACTAGTAAGGCACCTGTTACTAGAAGCGATGCACTTGTTCCTAGTAGCTTCTTGTTACTAAGCTGTCATCTGTTTGCGAGTTCAACATGTACAGAAATTCAAACGCTTGGTTTGGGTTGGCCCTTCTCCAAACGCAGCGAGTTTAGCCGATTTGTAAACTACCGTGACTCTGGTGCCACGCTAGTAGTAACAAGTGCCTTACTAGTAGTAACAAGAAACTACTAGTAACAGGTGCCTTACTGGTAGTAACAATGTTTGCTATTAGGAACAAGTGCCTTACTACTAGTAACAAGGACGCTAGTAGTAACAGGTGCCTTACTACCGTGACTCTGGTGCCCCAAAGAAGATTCGAAGCGGAAGGAGAACGCCGACCGATCGGAAGCCGCTTGTGAGAGAATCTAAGAGAAGCGGTTGGTTCTTGCAACAACTTCCAATTCTGTTTCAAGGGCCCACTGCTGGACATTTTGCAGCTTGGTGTCTTGTCCATCTTCTTCATGGCTCTTGACATGATCTTTTCCAAGCGTTCGATGCGACAGTCTTCATCATCGTCGTGCTCCTCACAAGACTACCAAGATCACAACAACTCTTCTCTCTTCTCTCTTCTCTCCTCTAACCTCTTCTCAAAAAGACCAACAGAAAAGAACAAGGACAAAACATGAAAGGACTTTGTTATTTGGACAGCTATTAGGTTGGAGGCCATCGCTAGTAGGTCGGGGGCCAGAGCGGCCTCTTAAAAGGACGTCCATCTCTTCTCTCCTTCCCTGCTGAAATCTCCCGTCTCCTCTGGCCAGGGCATGTCTGGTGAAGTGGAGCCACCATATCTCCTGATTGTGTCCACCTGAGAAGGATTTCCCGAAAAAGGAGGAAGGAAAAAAGACAGGTCTCAAAGTCTAGCTAGGTTTAAAATAAACACAAACAATACATAATATACACTCTCTTTATGGGGGCCATCGCTAGTAGGTTGGAGGCCATCTCTAGTAGGTTCCTTAAAGTCTCTTTTTCTATAACATTAATAAGTGTAGAGCTTTAACACAAAACAAAAAAAAACACCAATAAACTCTTGAAAAACTATCTTCTCGTTTGTGACTTTCAAATGTCTCGGGAGTGGACATTGGTGGGATTGAGGTTTGCAGGCTCCAAGATCTGAATCCCGCCAGCCAAACCAATGTCACCTCAAGAGGCTCAAGGCAAACAACACATTTTTTTCGAAAACAACACTCTTGTTTTCTTCTCATGTTTTCTTCTTATTCGATTGTTTTCCAATTAGTTTTCTATTTTCATGCATTTCTTGCCGAGCACGTCTGCCTTTCCGTTTAATGTTTGCCAATGTTTTGCTGCTCAAGAACCCTCATTGAACTCCATGCGCTCTTCAAAGTGAAAACTCTCCTGCTTTTCTTGAGAACGCTCGAGTAGGCGACATAAGAATAATTTGGTTCACCCGTGACAGTAATGCATGTAAAAAACAACTCATGAGTCATTTCTTTTCCTTGCTCTTCTTGCAATTTGAAGCGTTTTCTGTTGGTCTTGTTTGTCGTCTGGCTGCGTGTTCATTTTCAGTCCACAAAGTGACCCCATCGACGTTGCGATACAGAAGCCACCCTTGGTTGGAAGTGGGCGGGCGAAACCATGCTTTCAAGCTCTCAGCGAAGGTCACTTAAACAAGAAAAGTCGGCACACAAAACATAGAGGAACTCTCTTTAAACAAAAAACACATCCGCAAGAAAACACAAGGAAAGAAAAAGACTGGGCCTGAACGCCCCAAATTTGCACATAACGAAAGGAACAGTGGCAAGGTGTAAAGGTGGCATTTACTTCTGCCAAGTGCTCCCGCATGAGACCTGGCATGTTTTCTACAGCCGGAGCTGCCAACCAACGGGGGTCTTTCGTTCGCACGCACCTGTAAAAGTCCAGCGCGCACCACTCTCCCAGCCCAACACAAACGTGGAGCACGCCAGGCGGCAGAGACCCTCACTTGAAGGGTAGAACAAAACGAAAGAATTAATGGTCCAAAGAAAGGATTGTTCTGTTGAAAGTACGTCCTTGAGCACAAATGAAACAAATTTAGATTGTGCATCAAGTCTTTCACGCCTTTCACTCTTTGCCCAAGAGGCGTATCCAGTGTGATCTTCCCTGCAGCATGCAATGGTTTTTCTTGTGATGAAAGTCATCAAACTGACTTGTTCCTCTCCACATTGATTGCAGGCTTGTCAAAGATACACTTGAACATGCTGGGAAACCCTTCAAGCAGCTTACAGCGTAAGTCTTACATTCACATTCAAACTCAGCTTCTCTGTTCTTTTCAATCTAAACTCTGCGGAAGCGTGTTCCGAACCTCTGTTGAGTCGCGCAAAGCCAACCATGTCCTTGGACGAAGTGACGAAGTGAACAGGCAAGCCCACTCAAGGTGAACAGTGACTGATCAGCCCACATGCTCTCCAACCTAATAGCGATGGCCTCCAACAAAGGGCATCCCTACTAGGAACAAGAACGCTACTAGGGGCTCCTGGCATCGCTACTAGGAGCAAGGACGCTACTAGGAGCTCCTGGCATCGCTACTAGGAGCAATGTTCGCTACTAGGAGCAAAGGGCATCTACTATCAAGCCTGGTTAAAAGCCCATCGGCCCAAAGCCTCCAACCTTAAAAGCTTCCCTTGCCACCTTTGGGGCGGGGGGAGCTTCCTTGAAGAAGCGTGAGCTATCCGGCGTCCTAAGTAGTAGCTTACTGGTAGGTACTAGCTACCTCTACTAGCTACCTAGCTACATAGCTACTTCTGCAGCCTACCCCTCGGGGCTGAATAAACAAAATAAGACAAAAAAAACAAGCGCTCCGCAATTTGTATTTCAACTCGAGTGGCTTCAAAAACAGCTTGATATGCGCTGTTCAACTGGGCCACCAAGAGGTTCAGCAAAAACACCTGGACACAGGAAGAACAAAATCAACGGAGAAATCGGCGGGTGTAAATAATCTCCGTCACGGCGCCAAAGAAATCAGGATGAAAACACCTCAGAACCCCAATGCTGCCGTCTCACTGCATGGCTGTGGGGACGCACTCTTTGTGTCTGCTATCAGGAGCAAAAAAGTTCCTAGTAGCTTACTCTCCTTTACTTAATTAAGTAGGCGCCTACTTAACTAAGTAGGAGCGGCAAGCAACAAGAAAAGAAAACATGTTCTTCAATCAAGGACACTTCTCCAAACCCTTTCTACGTCCGATAGCTTCAGCGCGCGTCGTGACTTCCGCTTCGCTCAAGGTACTCACAGCAAGCATCAGAGGTGTCCCCATTTCTTCCAACTGCTCGAAGCTGCTGCTGGGATAAAGTCCCAAAGCCACTTCCTGGGGCAAGAAGCTACTGGTAAAAAGGTCATTACTACAAGTAACAAGATAAAGAGATGCCCTAGTAGCTTCTTGTTACTGGTAGTAATGCACTTGTTACTAGTAGCGAAGCCACTTCGTGAACACGTGAGACCGCCGCATGCCTTAAACTTCTCCACAAAATTCAACATATCTAAACATCGTTTGACTGATGTGTCTTGAATTCAATTTCAGCACCCGCAAGTGTTGAATGAAATCTCTTGCTCCTTCCTTGTTCCTCTGGAGGCCATCACTACGAGGTCCAAAGCCATCGCTATTAGAAACAAAGAAAACAGAAAAGGACGCAAAGGGAAGACACGTTTGCTATTAGGTTCTTGGCAGTCACGCACATCGAGCCAAGCTGCTGAGAGTGAAAGCATTGCACGATCAGCGCGTGAAAAATCTTGAAAGCTGTCTTTGAGCCTTGGATAAGGGAGGCCATCGCTACTAGTAGCAAGGACGCTACTAGTAGCTCCTGGCCATACTACTAGTAACAAGAAGCTACCAGTAACAAAGGGCATTTCTACTAGGAGCAAGGACGCTACTAGGTTGGAGGCCATCGCTATTAGGTTGGAGGCCATTGCTACATCCTGATGCATCCACAATGGAATCTCAAAATATGCGGACGAGTAGCGTGCAAGTGGATGTGGCAAAGGCCAAAATAAGGAAGACAAGAGCGGCCAAAAACAACATCAGTTCTCTGAGCATTCGGGCGCAAACCAAGAGAAATGCTGATGCCCATGTGGACAAAATACCTAGTGCTCGGTGAAAGAATCTATTTTCGAATTGCCAGCGGGAAAAAACGCACACTTTAAAAAAGAACACTGTAGTATGTCCACGGAACACTCCAACCTACTTGAGGCCAGGGGGAGGAGGTCGAAAGCTAGCCGAATCGCACCGGATGTACTAGTCACATAGTCGGCAAAGCATGTAGTGAGTACATGTTCTGGGAGGAAGGTTGCTATGTACATACTTTGCGCTAAAGAATGTAAATGTGACATCGCTGACTGGGACTGGGAAGGGTACATTGGAACAACCCGGGTGCACTCGTTGGCAGGCACGAAGATGCGTGATCGGCAAATCTGGGGGGTAAATTTACCCTCCGCTTTTGTATGCCTTGAGGGGTAAGCATTTCTGGCATCACAAGGACTGTGCAAACACTAGGGCGTCCGTAGTGTAGGATAAGCACTGGTAAAAGGTATAAGGAGCAGAGTGTCTTGAGGAAATAGCTGGCTTATGGTTATGGCAAATCTGGGGGGTAAATTTACCCCCCGCTTATGTATGCCTTGAGCCGGAACGAGGGGTAAGCATCACAAGGACTGTGCATACACTAGGGCGTCCGTAGTGTAGGATAAGCACTGGTAAAAAGGATGTAAAAGGTATCAGGAATAGAGTGTCTTGAGGAAATAGCCTGTGTATGGTTATAGCAAGCCTTGGGAGTAAATTTACCACCCGCTTGTGCATGCACTAGGTTAGACATAGGGTAAACAACTTGTAAGGGTGAAGTACAAGTCCTATGCAGCAAGCAGCAGCCAGCAGCAGCAGAAGCAGCCGCCTGCAGCCAGCAGCCAGCAGCAACCGCCAAGCAGCCAGCCAGCAGCACCACGCAGCAGCAGCGCAGCACCAAGCCGCAGCAGCAGCAGCAGCACCACCGGCAGCAAGCAGCAAGCAGCATCGTCAGCAACAGCAGCAGCAGCACCAAGCCGCAACAAGTAGCAAAGCGTGAACTACCTCAAATGATCTCAAATATACACGCAACTCATTATCATTATACCTATCAGTTTGTTAACTTCTGCATTGAATGAGCCACTCGAACCAGCAAAACGATGCCAACCCTGGACGGAGGCTGAAGGAACGACGTAGCATGGAAGTGAAATGGAGCGTGCTCACCGTAGGACATGCCTTGACCAAGGATTGTAGATGCAAACAATTGCACTAACATATGCACACCTTGCCGCTGTCTGAACACCAGCAGAGCTATCACGCAATTCATTCAGTGGAATGGTGGTATGCACCACCACAATAAGCGAAGCGGCGCAGCTGGGAGTTGAACCGCGGGGGGGGGGGGTTAGCTTGATATATCAATCTTTAAGGCACGCAGCCCCTCCCACCACAACATTGCTAAAGCAAAGAAGAACTCAGCTAGCATGCTAGCTTTCGTGAATAGCTTCCAACCTAAAAGCGATGGCCTCCATGGACACTATGGTATCTTGCCAAGCTGCTGAGATCGGTGATTCTAGCAAAGAACAACATCAGTGCAATAGCGCTTGCAGTGGAGTAGCTGTCCTGATGATGCTTTCGACACTAACGGAAAAGTTTTTGCGTGGATCTATTCCTGGAGGCCATCGCTAGTAGGTTGGAGGCCATCGCTCTTGGTTTGGAGGCCATTGCTATTTGTTAAGTTTCCCTAAAAATCTAGGAATCAAATCATTAACGTGAGCTATCTTGCGTCCTTAGTAGTAGCTTACTTGGAGGTACTAGCTACCCCTCCCTTACTTAATTAAGTGCGCGTCTACTTACTTAATCAAGTAGGGAGGGGGGAGCCGGCCATCGCTCCTTGTTTCCGAGACCAGCCGGACAGCTCTGTGTAAACGGCCCAGCTCCTTGGAAACTTCCCTGGCAGCGACGTGGAGTGAATGAAAAATAGCGACAAAGGACGCTACTAGGGGCTCCCGGCATCGCTACATTCTTACTACTAGTAACAAGAAGCTACTAGGGGCTCCTGGCCTTA
>CAXAMN010003869.1:273178-294527 GCA_963970005.1 Durusdinium trenchii
CCAGGAGCAAGAAGCTACCAGTTTTGTATTTCACATTGGATAAAGTAGACTCTTCAAATTCCGAGACTCCAGAGATACTCCCTCTAAATGTACCGTATACCTTCTATCTAATAGCGATGGCCTCCAACCTAATAGCAACAATTCCTTGCCTTATCTGATCTTTTCCAACTTGTTTTGATGTTCCGCAAAGTAACCACGCTTCTTGTTCCTAGTAGCAAACATTGTTACTACTAGTAAGGCACTTGTTCCTAATAGCGATGCACTTGTTCCTAATAGCTTCCCTTCCCCCCCCCGCGCGCGCGAAAAGGTCCTAGTAGATTCCTTTGCTAGTAATTACAATTTTAATTAAATTCTTCTTGTTACCACTAGTAAGGCACTTGTTACTAATAGCGAGGCACTGTGCTCCTAGTCTCATGTTTCCAGTCCGAGATTCCAAGGATCTGAGAGCGGCTAACATCACTGCCTTGAACTCATTCAGCTGAATGGAGCCTCGATACCTGAAGGAGCGGCCAAACACGAAAGGACATGAAAGGACATCCGTTAAAACATGTGCAGAAAAGAGATTACCATCATTTCAAGGGATTTCAAGGGCATCTCTTCTAGGTTGGAGGCCATCGCTATTTTTTCTGAAGCTGACCTTGTGTTCCGGGACACAACCAAAGCTTGGACGCAGGAGTCTGGTGTGCAAAAACTTTAGCTACTAGGAACAAGAACGCTACTAGGGGCTCCTGGCCTTGCTACTAGGAGCAAAGGGCATCGCTACTAGGAGCAAGAACGCTACTAGGGGCGTTTCATCGCCTACCTAGAAGTGCCTAGAAGTTCTCTTCACAAGTCGACTGGGCTGAAACAACTGTTTGCCGTGGAAATCCTCAAAACACCACCTGATGACCAATAGACCAGAAGCGACACAATGTCATCAGAACACCACACACTGTACCCTATCAGCATCGTCAAGAAAGACACACAACATCGCTCTTAGGTTGGAGGCCATCGCTGTTAGGGTGGAGGCCATCGCAAGAAGGCTTTTTCTTTGTTTCTACTAGCGATGGCCTCCACCCTAGTAGCGATGGCCTCCAACCTAAGAGCGATGTTGTGTGTGTGTTTCTTGGCGATGCTGAGCGATTGACTTTCAAGACTTGGTGCAGATGTTGTTTGCACTGAGAAATTGTTCCAAACTCCAAATACAAAAATACAAGGAGATTGGTACATTCAGTCGAGCCCGTGCCGAAAGAGTGATTTTATGATACTACAGTACATGCCTAAGGAGCTTATCTTTTTGAACACTGCCGAACAGGCGATTGGAGACAGTGAGAGCTCCAGATTGGAGCTAGGCCATTTCTACTAGTAGCAAGGACACTACTAGTAGCAAGGTGCATCGCTACTAGTAGCGATGCCCTTTGTTACTAGTAGCATTTTTGTTCCTAGTAGTAATGCCAGGAGCTACTAGTAGCATTTCTTGAAGCGCATGCCGAGCGGCTTGGCTAGTCTGAGGGCCATGATGTCACATTCCTCTTGCAGTCTATATGAATTTGCGACCTGAACCACATGTCTCACAGTAGTAACAAGAAGCTACTAGGAACAGGTGCATCGCTTCTAGTAACAAGTGCCTTACTTGTAGTAACAAGAAGCTATTAGAACCACGTCTCACAAACCTACCACTTAGCCTGTCACCTGTCGGCTCAAACAGAAGGAAACACAGAAAGAAAAAGAGTCTGAAGGTCAAACGAACATCAGAGAGAAAGGTCTAAAGGTCCAAAGGGAAAGGAGGAAAGGAAGCTAGCCACAGGTACTTCATCGCTTCTTTGTTCCTAATAGGTTCTTGTTACTAGTAGTAAGGCCAGGAGCCCCTAATAGCGTCCTTGCTCCCAATAGCGATGCCAGGAGCCCCTAGTAGCGTCCTTGCTCCTAGTAGCGATGCTCTTTGTTCCTAGTAGCTTCTTGTCCCTAGTAGAAAGGTCTAAAGGAGGTCTAAAGGTCCAAATGAAGAAAAGAACCTTCAACCGCTTGCTGCTGTTGCTTTGTCAGGGAGCATTGGTGACAATGGCACCAAACTGCTCCAGGACCAATTGCATCCACACACCTTGGGGTGAGTGATATCACATGATTTGCCAAAGGCCATCGCTTTTTCGGTTGGAGGCCATAGCTTGAATTGTGATGGCCTCCAACCTACTAGCAACACAATAAACTACTAGTAACAAGTGCCTTACTACTAGTAACAAGAAGCTAGTAGTTAACTTAATTTAATTCTATTCTAATTCTAATAGCAAACATTGTTACTACTAGTAAGGCACTTGTTACTACTAGCGTGGCACTTGTTACTACTAGTAACAAGAAGCTAGCAATAGCCTCCACTTCACCTTCAGTGCAACTCCGTCTTTCAAAGTGAAGTGGCTTCCGCTGAATCCCATCACAGCTGCATTGAACAAAAACCTCGAGTTCACCAAACAAATCAGGGAAGAAAGGAAGAACTCACTAATCCTTTTGCAAATCCAACTGCATAACGATTCCTTTGGCAGTCTGATAGGAATATGATACACTTGGCCTCATCTTTTGCCGCATCATGATTGAAGTTTCAAAGCAGTCTGTGCAAAGTGAGCGACATTTCGTTGAAGGTAGTCCTCAGAAGAGCTACGCGTCAACCGGCAAAACTGTGCTTGAAGGTGAAGACCGAATGAACCAGTGAACGGGGCGTAAGCGGCCTAAGCTGTAGAAAAAGGAAGCACAACGGCCTGAGCTGCAAGCGGGACTTTCATTGTATCCATCGTCTTCTTCGCCTCTCGAGCATCTCGAACTTCTTTGGATTCCTTTTCCTCCTTGCTCCTAAGCAAAGAGCATCGCTACTAGGAGCAAGGATGCTACCAGGCCTTACTACTAGGAACAAGAAGCAAAGGGCATCGCTAGAATATGTGTTCGCAGGGCTGTTCGGGTGCTCAGAGCAAGCTCAGAACATGTGCAGATCCGAAAGGCCATGTGGAGCTTGTGGTCGTTGTCGTCCGAGAAAAAGATCGGCGCGAGGCAAGCCGAAGATCTGAGCCCTCGGAGGAGTAGTTTCCTGTACATTAAGAAATCATCTTCTTTTGAGTAACTAACCTCCAACCAAATAGCAATGGCCTCCAAACTATTAGCAATGGCCCCCAACCTAATAGCAACGGCCTCCAACCTATTAGCAACGGCCCCCAACCTAGTAGCAATGGCCTCCAACCTAATAGTGATGGCTTTCAACCTAACAGTGATGGCTTTCAACCTGCTTAAGCTTGACTGAAACTTTTGAAGCTTCTGATCTTAAAAGCCCTTAAAAGCCAAGTCCTTGCTCTTCTGGTGCCCTCTCCCCATCGTAATCCTCATGCTTCCACTTGTCTGAAAGAGTTCCACGCCACAAAACCACTCTGCCAAACATGTCTATTAGAATGTATGCCATCGCTAATAGGTTTGTGGCCATGGCTAGTAGGTTGGGGGCCGTTGCTAGTAGGTTGGAGGCCATCGCTAGAAAGGTCCAATATGGTTTGCGAGTAGGTGGCGAAGTCCTCAGTCTTGTTGGCCGCCTTCCAACTCTTCTCGATGATCTTAGACGCCACATTTGGTGTGACATGTCCCGCTGATTTACAAAAACGCTTGTAGTAACAAGTGCATCGCTTCTAGTAACAAGTGCCTTACTAGTAGTAACAAGAAGCTACTGGCCAATTGTCTCCTTTCTGGTTCGGTTCCTCACATTTCACAAAAGATTTTAAGCTGTTCCTTCAGCATGCTGAGCATGTTGCCTTGATTCGACTTGCATACTCACGACGAATAAAAATGTAAGCACCTCAGCAGTCAAACCTTGTGGACACAGAAAGACTTAAAAGAGACATTGAACTCACAAATTTGACAAAAGTTATTCCTTTTCTTTTTTGTGTCTAAGAGCGATGGCCTCCAACCTACTAGCGATGGCCTCCACCCTGACAGCAATGGCCTCACAACTTTGACATCACTTTCAATTTGCCAAGGCGCCTCCAACATAATTCAAGACGGACATCAAACCACTCCGAGCTCTCCTGGTGAATCTTCCTTGAAGCTCTGTTTCGAAGAGCTCCGTGATGGCATCCCGGAACATAAACACTCCTTGGACACCAAAACCAAAAGTGTCGGTCAAAATTAAGCGTCCTTGTTCCTAGTAGTAAGGCCAGGAGCCCCTAGTAGCTTCTTAGATTTCGGCAACATGTCTCAAGACATGTGGCACAATGTCATACAATAGCAATGGCCTCCAACCTACTAGCGGCCTCCCCTCCACCTGTTGCGCTCAAAGCGTCTCGGAGCAGTGACCTCCAAGTCCAGATGTTGAAAGCCCAAAGTTTCGGTCGTTACCTTCAAGGCTGCAGGGTTGTCCCTCGGTTCAGGCCCGTCTCGGGCGTTCGTAACACAAAGGCCCAAAGAAGAAACATCACAAAGGCCCGGTCTAAAGAAAAACGGACAACAAAAAGAAAAAACAAACAGTAAAAAGAAAGACAAGGAGGAATTGATCGCCGAACACCGAGTCATGCGAAGAAGACAGCGCAAAGACGCTCAAAACAAACACAGGTCCAGCCCCCAGACCGACAAACTGGAACTCTTCGCTCCGCATTTGGGGAAACACAAAGGAACAAACAAGAATACTAGGAACAAGAAGCTACTAGGAACAAGTGCATCGCTATTAGTAACAAGTGCCTTACTAGTAGTAACAAGAAGCTACTAGGAACAAGGGCATCACTGCTAGGAGCAAAGGACGCTACTAGGGGCTCCTGTCCTTACTACTAGGAACAAGGTTCGCTACTAGTAGCGATGGCCGACCTAAAAGCGAACTGAAATCCTTTTTTCGAAAGGCTAAATAGAATAGTAGGATTTGGGCATCAAGGGGGCAGTGATGGGTAGTGAAGGTCAAAGCATGGCTTCTTGTAGCTCCTGAAACACGCTTCATGGCATCTAAGGCTCATGGAGGTAACGATGGTATTCCTCAGCAGCAACAAGGCGTCTGAAAGGCATTGGAGCGTCTGAAAGCCTACATACAGTAAAAGCATACTAAAAGCATTCTTGCCAGCAAAAACCAGGGTAGGTTGGAGGCCGCAGGCCATCGCTATTAATGTAGTGAAGCCCAAAAGCAAGTCCGCTCGACACTTGTTTCTCTGTCAAAGTGGGCTCCAAGGGTCAAACCATTCATAAAGCGCATGGCCTTGGCGCCCCAAAGCGACTAGGAACAAGTGCCACGCTACTAGGAACAAGTGCCTTACTGGTAGTAACAAGAAGCTATTAGGAACAAGTGCCACGCTACTAGGAGCAAGAAGCTACTAGGAACAAGTGCATCGCTTCTAGTAACAAGTGCCTTACTAAAACTCGACATGGTGTAAGGGTCCTTGCTCCTAGTAGCGATGCGCTTTGCTCCTAGTAGCGTCCTCTACTAAGTCATGGTGCAAAGGTTTGAAACAAGTTAAGTTCCCTTAAAATCTAGGACCAAACCATCAGTGCAAGTGCTTCTTCAAGGAAGCTCCCCCCAGCCATCTGGGTTCAAGCCCTTTGGCTTACGCCCCCTTCGGCGTGGGCCGGGGTGTCGCTGTCTGGCCACTTGGTCAGAGGTGACACGTCTAAAGACCGTGGGCTTCTCCAAGCCTCGGAACGCCATGGAGAAGATGGAATCGGGTCAAGAGCATGGAACGATTGCTGTTGAAAGTTTACTGCAGTGGGCCACCTTCGGCATGCCTTCCTCCCTGGCATCGACTGTCAGTGCGGCTTTGAAGAGCATTGCCACGACCGGACTGTGCAGAAGCAATGAAGAAGATTGGGCGCTGTTTGGAGAGGTGTGTGATGTTCAGCATGAACCGACCATGTGTGTTCATCTCCGTCGCACTTCGATGCTTTTGGCCGATGAGGTGATTCAAGCAGGCCTTTGGGAAACCTTTGACATCCTGTGTCCGGTGACCCACACAAGAGTTGATTTCTCGCCCGGTATGCTGGTGGGTGTTCTGGCTACTCCTGCCAACCGCCTTAGTGATCATCGCATTTTGGCTGATGCGGCAGTTCCTGTCTGGAACATATCCAAGCATGACCGAAGTTTAGCTTGGCAGGTGTCACACCTTTTTGCTGGTGCGTATGAAGGCTGGCTTTGAGCGATGTGGTGGCTCCAAAATGCCAACCTGGGATTCGTGTTTGCCTCACATACCTCGGTCGATTGGTGTCCTGAAGTGATGAAGACATGGAGTTATAATCACCACCAGGAGGTGCTTCGTGCTCCAGTGCCTGTCGACTACAATCCACTGTCCGCTTACAATGGCATTCAGGCGGATGTCAGCGACGTGACATTGTTGAGGGCTACGGCTCACAAATCCAATTTGTTGATGACGTTGTCCCCGCCATGTCCGAGCTGGAGCAGAGGGAGCAAACAGTCAGGACTTGCTTCAGATGAGGGCTTCTGCTTTTTGGATTCTGTTGAGCACCTTTGCAGAGTCCGTCCAGTCCTTGCCATATTTGAGTGTTCTGACGGTCTGGAGAATCATCCTCACTGGCGGGTGATTTCGGCCGCTATGCAATTGGCAGGCTTTCGACGTGTTTGGTCTCAGGACGTGGCAATCCATCAGATCACCAGCAACTATCGAACAAGGTGGTTGGCAGTCTGGTGTCGATGTGACGTGGAATCCAAGAAGATCGGTGAACGCCTCCAGCTGTCATCTCATCGGAGGTTGCCATGGGATGATCCGAAGCACCTTTTCGAATTGCCTGCTTCGCTAATCGAGGCCCTTAAGTTGACTGCTGACCAGATGCAGATCTATGGGGACAGAAACTTGCTTCCACCTGGTAAGAAAGCTAGAATTGTTGAAGGGGCTTCCACCCATCAGGTTTTGATGCAACGGGTACTTCCAACCGGTGAGTACCTGCCTACCCTTTGTGCTTCGTACACAGCACAACACCTGTTGCAGTTCGAGCATGTTCAAGCTAAAGGGATTTTTGCCACTCTCACGAGCTGGCAGGATGAGTTTCGTTTTGTTGACCCCTTTCTTTTTGCATCCTTGTTTGGCACGACTGCTACGCTCGCTTTGCCTGCTGACCTCCGTAAGGCTTTTCATCAGTTGGGGAACGCCATTTCTCAGCTTCATGCTTTGGCCGGTATTCTTGTGGCACTGGAAGGAGTCTCTGGAGAAGTTATTCCTAAGCTGGCTCTCATTCAGCAATGCTGGAATGATCGGCTCACAAACGAGAATGCCATGGTTCGTTGTTGCAATGGGATGTATGTCCTGCAGCCGCGGATATGGTGGCAAAGGCTATCCCCAGTGTTGCCACATGGCAACCTTGGCTGGTTGGGAGCACTTTGATCAGGTTCTGTGATGACATGACGCTAGTGCCGATTGATCAACCGGCTGATGAAGCCGTCATCCTGGCCCTGCTCAGAGCACTGGAACTCGATGGTCATCTTCTCAACTTGATCAAGCTGGTGCATGACGGGTCGGTTGTTCCTACAGCATGTGTTAGCACTCAACTTCCTGCCGGCACGTTGATGTTGAAGTGTGGTACCTTCCAGCTTGGATCGCTGCAGATCACTCATCTTGGCTCTGTTCCAGCTGCAGATGATCCGATCCTCTCACCAACTCAACCTTGGTGTGAGCATGAACATGATCCTGAATTCGATGGTATTGTCGATGCAGCCAAAGCAGGTTTCTTTCATGTTGCTGAGTACGTTTGCCAGGATGAGATGCCTCGATCCATTGCAAAGATACTTTTGTTGCTACAGGACGGCACCTTCTACTGGATTCAGCAGGCAAATGTTGATCGTCTTGGGAGTATCCCTGGGTTTCAGCGTCAAGAAGGGTCGATGTATTTCATCAAAGCCAACTCTGAAGCGTGCAGAACCCTCATTGGGTTTCCAGTGGTGATTGGTATTCAAGGGGTTTACGAACCTGTCTGCCCTGCCAAGTGGGTGATCCTGGGTGGTGGTCGTGATGCTAAGTGGCTGAAAATCTGTCAAGTTCCGCGTACTGCATCTCCTCGACAGTGTGCGTCACTTTTGCAGCAGCAATGTAATATCACTATCAGGAACTCGGTGCCCTGTTGCCTGGACCAACCACTCATGCTCATCAATGGAGATGTCTTGTGGGGTGATGATCAACCAGGTGGTGCTACACCCGTTGTTCTTGGAGGTATGGATCATCTCACGACGAATCCAAGCTGCAATGTCCTTGAAGACCCAATCGTGGCAAGGTTGCTGCAGCTCAACTTAGAGCCTGGAGCCCTAGCAATCGATGAAATGCTCTTTCATTGCGATATCTTGCAAGTTTTGATGCCAACAGTTTGCTGGTGCCCACCTAGTAAGCAATGAAGCCCAGTTCCGCTTTCCTGTTGAACCAGCGGACCTACAGCTCTGCTTCCAACATTTTATGGTTCCGATCCTTGTGGTCTTCGATTGGATCTTTGTCGAAGTCCGTTTCTTTGAAGGCCAGTGGAGGATTTTGTACCATTCTTCTGAACAGTTGACCCAGCGGCAACGCACTGCAGTGTTGGAATTGATCAATGTCATGGGAATTCAAGTTCCCCCCAACAACTTCAGGTGGATCCGTACTGCTGAGGACTCGGAACTTGCGCCGTGGTACACACTCAGGACCTTCTATGCCCGAGCAGGTGCCCCTTTGCTTCCTGCAACACATCGGACTACACAAAGATTGCAGAGGGCCCAATATTGTGAGCATGTTATGCAGGCCATCGATCAAGCTGACTTCATTTGGCGTGATACTCAAACAGATGACCGCATGCTGCAATTTGCTCGTGCCAGTTGCAATGCCTTTTTGGTTGCTATCCTGGAATCCCCCAGCAGGGCTGCTGACTTGACCCTTCGATCGACAGGGAGACCTATGCATGTTTACAACATCAATGAGATCTTCTTTGTTGCTGATGAATGGTTGGACATGCGGGCCAACATCTACCGCGCTCACCCAGGGTGGGCCACCAGTGATGAGATTGAGTTCACGCTCTCCTTTTTCATGCCTGAGTCCTTTTGCCCTCCAGTCCTACACCATGACTTGTCTGTCATTGCTGCTGGAGTCAAACCTATGTCCGATGAAGTTCAACGATTTGTCGCTCTTCGCCAAGGGCATTGGGTCGGTATTGAAGTGGTTTGCAGTGCAAGGGAACACACTTGTAGAGTTGTCTTTCTGCAAGTTCCTGTCCGTGACCAACAATTCTGGACTGACTTTGCCAATGACTTTGTCGTTCCCTTTGGGTTCCGACCCATCATCATTGTCGACACCACCAGGACAAGACCTGGGATGT
Source organism: Durusdinium trenchii (assembly GCA_963970005.1). NCBI lineage: Eukaryota > Dinophyceae > Suessiales > Symbiodiniaceae > Durusdinium > Durusdinium trenchii. The sequence continues at coordinate 282,440 of CAXAMN010003869.1, forward strand.
GTGGCTGGGAGCTCCTCCATCGATGGGTTGTTGCAGACCTCACAGTGCCAGCTGACTTTCATATCCCGCAACAAAAAAGGCAGGTGGTTGATCTTATCCTTGGTGAATCAGACATTGCCTGGAGAGTCGCTGGTGCGCCACCAATGTTGAGGACCTTCCTGCTGGTCGGAGGTTTGCAGGTTATGCAAACCTGTTCTGCTGTCTCCCTTGGTGGTATGGAAGCCTCGCCCCAAGCCGATGCTGCAATGCAGGCTCCCGATCCGTGGCAATTTGATGACCCGTGGAAATCCAAGAAAAAGCAAGCCAAGCAGAGCAAGTGGGAGGACCTACAGCTGCAATCGGACCACCCCTTTGTTGCAAAGGACAAGACACCCGTGCCCTTTGTGCAGAAGCAGCAACTGTCTACCAACCGAGGTGGTATTGCCTTTGTTTCTAAAGGCAACATTCATAAAACCCAAAGAGGCGTGCGCCCTCCTATTGCCGCTTATTGATCCAACCGACTCGCTGGCCAAATTGCCCAACTTGTCTGGGCCTTTCGAAGTCATTGTCTTTGATCCTGCATTGAACCAAGAATATAAGCGACAGGTGCATTTGCTTGTTGTCACTCCCGATGTCCAATTTTCGCTGCCGACTCCTTCCATCACTCTCACGTTGGCTGCAGTTTGTGAATTGGTCTTGGAGTGTGACGCACGGCTGACAACCAAAGACACCTTCCAGTCCTTCTATGACAACCCCTTGAGCAAATTCAAGGCAATGCTGAAGGATGTCTGTACTGATCCTATTTGGGGGCATGCGGCCATTTATGGGTACAGAGTTGTGCAAAGGACAAACACGATGTGGTTCATCAATGCCTCCTCAAAGTGCAGCAGAAGCATCGTACCACCTTGTTGGCGGCCAGTGGCAACGGAGATCTCATGGTCAGGGATTTCATCCCAAAAGGAGAGCAAGTGGAGGATTTGTCCATTATTCCGCGTTTCTGGCCAATTGACCGTGCTAGCAAAGCTGACCTCATCAAGGCGGCTTCCTCCATCACCGGCTACCGAGGCATTGCTGTCACTAAACGGGGACTTGCTCCTCGCTTCGGCACGGAAGCACTGGCCACTGCTCGTGACCTCCTCCTGCCTCAGGATGACAGGATTTGCTCCATCAACAAGGCGATGATACCCAAGGTCAATATGGACAGTCTCGGATGGCCTGCTGAGATTCTGGCCAAGGACATTGTCTCTGCGGTGCACCAGACTACCAAAGTGCCATGTATCCCGACTAGATCCTTCCGCAGAGCTGGAGTGTGTGCTTGGACTCTCTCATTTGAGAAGCCTCCTTCGGTGTCGAAGTTCTCTGTTCGTGTCAACGAGAAAATCTTTGAGATCTTGCTCACACCGGCTTCCTACAGGGCCCCGCCCAAAGGGAAGGGGAAAGGGAAGTCTTCCAAAGGAGGACCTGTTGCAGGCCAAGAGAATGTGATGCCTCGGTCGTCTATTTCCAAGGACATTCATCATGAACGCATTGACCGCCTTGAAGAACAAGTTGGCCGGCTGGAACAAAAGCGTGAATCCCTGAGCGAGAAAGTTGACAATCAATTCACTCAGGTTGGGGATCAGCTTCGTCAGATCCTGCAATGCGTCCAGCCAAGGCATCGTGAACATGGTGAAACTCCGCCACCGGTGAAACATCACCGGGCGGCTTGACTATTTATTGGTATTTGGGGCGTGGAGGCCTTCACCTGTCTTTTGCTGGGTGACTTTGGCCTCAAGGGGTTGTGGACCTGCTTTCAGGTCCTATTCAGTTGTGCTGACATTGCTGCTCTTTGGATGTGGGCCATTATACGAGGGCCCCCCTTGTTTGGTTCCTTATTCTCTGGGCTGTTGCCGTCAGTTTTTCAATGGGTTTTGCGTCGTGGGACTACCTATGATGTCCTCTCACATGGGGTCCAGTGTGAGATTGTTGCTTACAAATGGGATGGGTTCCGTATCCATGCTCTCAAGTGGAACTTCTGCAAAGAAGATGTCCCGCATCTTCATTTTTGCAATGATTGGTGCTTTTTGATTTGCTTTGTGCTACATGCCATCACGCTGTACTCCCACTGTCAAGTGAAGGAGGGTGCCATTTGGTGGCTTGCTATTCTTCGAATTCGGAATGTTCCTTTCCTTTGCAGACCTTCTCTTCGAATCCGATTTGCCAAAGTTGACTACTTTGGCATTGGGGTCTTGGCACTTTACTTCCAACTCGTGTACCATGATGACTGGTATGCTCTGGACTTTGACTCCACATTGGGTTATCCTGGCGAGGGACCGCGATGGTCCATGATTTCTGCGAACATCGACTCCTTTGCCACCAATGCCAGCTGCTTACACTGGAATGCCGATGCTTTCATGCTGCAGGAAGCCAGGGTGGCTGATTCCAACCTGACCGAGTCGCAGAGGAAAGCTGCTCTCTGCAATTTCGGCCTATTCTGTTCTCAGCCATTGCACACACTGCGCGCTAGTAATGGCACTTTCAGAATTCCCTCTGGCGGTGTTGCCACCTGCGCTCACAAAGAACTCACGCAGATTTTTGAGGACAAAATGGATGTTTCTGGAGCTTGGTCAATCCTCCGTGCCACATGCCGGGTGACAGCTACTTGGCACCAGGTGTCTGCAAGTGTCAAGTTGTTGGCCTTCAACTTCTATGCCGTTGCCAATGCTGCATCAGAACGACCCAAATTTGAGCGGAACAGCGAGATGCTGGATCAAATATTTATGGTCGCATCCCAGTTTGCTGATATTCCTATTGTCATCGCAGGTGACTTCCAAATGGAGCCTGGTATGTACCCTTCTGTGCAACTCGCCCTGGACCACTGGGGCTGGGCGGACCCGCTTCTCCAGACTAACGACACTGGAGAGGTTATTCGGCCTTGTACTTTTTTTCAGCATGCGGCTTCTGATGATGAAGGGCAGTCCTCTATTGACGGAATTCTCATGAACCGCACGGCTCTCGCAGCCTTGATTCGCATTGAGGTTCTGGACCACAGAGACCGCCAACATCGACCTGTCCAAGCAACCTTTGCCTGGGATCGCATTGCTCAGGTTGGTACTATCATGCAACGGTTTGCTTCCTTGGATCTCACACAGGTCACGACCTGTAACGTGTCCGACCCAGCTTGTCCAGTGAACACCTTAGCTGAACAGATGTGGCGACAGCATGAGCAAGATTTTTCCAACGAGTCAGACCCTTGCAAAAGATGGTCGATCTTTAATCACTTTGCCACGCAAGTGCTGCTGGTGAACGGGGCCACTTGGGAGAAAGGTCCGCGAGTTCGGGGCCGTCTCCCCAAATTCTGCAAAACTACCATGGCAACTTCGCAGGAGGCTAATGGCAGTATGGCTTCGCCGCGGCTTCAGCTGTTGCAGGCATGCCTTCGTTCCCTAAGAGAGCTTCAAGTTCGTCTTGGAAGACCGTGCACTGGGACTTCGGACTATCATACGTTACTCAACACTCAACGACGGCTGCTCCGCAGATTGAAAGAAGCACAAGTTGTTCCCTGGTCTGTGAAAACACTCTTTCTGCATGATTCGCACCATGTGGCGGAGCTCGTTTTGGCAGCCATAACCCAGGAGCTGAAGCAACTGAAAATCGCAGCCATTCGCAAGTGGAGACAAGCAATGAGGAATGCTACCACCTCCTCGATAGGGAAAGTTGTCTACCAGTACCTCAAGAGGAAAGGTCGTGTGGTGCCGCAAAACCTCATTGAAGATGACTCTGGAAATATTGTCTTTGATCCGCAGACCGCAATGGATGTGATCGCTGACAAATGGGATGCTGTTTTCTCAGTTAATGTGAGTCACCAACATGAAATGCAGATCCTGAAACAAGTGTGGCCTTATATTCATGACAAAGGTCGCCCTGTTGCCCTACCGCCCATCACAGCCCGGCAACTTTGGGAACAGGCTTTGCGCCGGAAACCTGAAGCGGCAGCTGGTCTCGATGGGTGGCGCACTCGTGAAGTTCAAGCTCTTCCACTTGCTGCCTTCCAACCTGTTGCCGACCTCTTCAATGACATTGAAGCAGGATCCTCTGAGTTCCCTGTGATCCTCACTCAGGTGCGAGTGATCATTTTGAACAAGGATGGAAGTGATGCTCCACTGGCTAAAAGGCTCATTGCCTTGCAGTCCATCTTCACTCTTCTGTACACCGGCCTGCGTTTCCTCCAGTTACAAAGTTGGCAACAGCAGATTATGCCTTCACAGTTGAAAGGAGGTATCAAGATGCGCCAGATGTCGGAGGTCCACATGACGCTACAGCTTGAGATTGATCATGCGCACAGCTTTAAAGGCCACTTTGCTGCCTTGAAGCTCGACAAGTCGAAATGCTTTGATCGTTTGATGCCCAAGCTTTGTGCTGCAATCATGTTGGCATTGGGGCTTCCAACTGGCTTCGTTCGAGCTTTCCTGTGCCTCTATTTGAGGATGACGCGTTTCCTTTCCTTCAAACAATGGACCAGAGCTGCTCCGATTTCCACGCCAAACGGCGTTGTGCAGGGTTGTTCGCTCAGTCTTCTTTGTATTAACCTCCATATGGCCATTTGGGCTTGGCTAATGGAGCATATTGAGGGAGTCGATTTCCGTGCTTTCATTGACGACACATACTTGTGGTCTCGGCAACCTACGATAGAGGGTCTTGTCTCCGCTGTCAAAGCTACAGAATTGTGGGATTCTCTTTGTGGCCAATTCCTGAACGCAAGCAAATGTGAGGTCTTTGCCACCACCCCTGACCTTCGGCGTGCCCTAAAAGCTCCGTTCCCGGAAATGCGACTTGTTGAGGTGGTGAATATCTTGGGAGCCTTTGTGCAAACAACCAAGAAGAATGTGGGTTCCTTTCCGGCTAGCAAGATACAGGCTGCACTCAGAGATTGTGAGGCTATTCGCGCCTTGCCATGTGATGGGTATAAGCGAGCTCAAATCTTGGCCACCAAAGTGCTGCCGCAGATCGCGTTTGCGCCGCATTTGAACTTTATTCCCAAGCGGGCCTTGGCCCGTCTTCAAAGTGCTGTAGCGGACTCCTTGTGGCAAGACAGACCTAAATGGCGGTCGAAGCATCTCCTTCTTTGCATTGTGTATAAGGCCCACAAGTTGGATCCATTCCTCTGTCGTGCGGTCACAACAATTGCTGAATCGGTTCGCTTTTTGCAATATTCTGTGTATGCACGGCAGCAGTGGGCGCAGCTTTTTGAGCAAGATCAACTCACTGCACAAGCTTGGATGACACAATTCAGTCAAGCCTGCCAGATTCTGGATATTGAGTGGGTCCACACCTTTGAATTTTCGGTTTTTGGGTCTGCACCGGTCAGCTTTCTGGACTTTTCGGTCCCTGATCTGAAATGTTTGCTGAAGAGTTTGGCTGCCAATAAGTGCTACCATACTGCCTGCCTCATGCCAAGGAAAGACATCAGTACTGCTGTTGGCTTCCTTGACACCACGATGACGCTTTCAGCGAAGAAGAGGTTAGCAGCTATTCCTCATGATGGCTTTTCCTTTCTTTTCTTTTGGGAAAGTGCGGTAACAGGTTGCACTCTAACAGCTGACAGGCTTGCTGCAGCAGGGCTCGTTGGCCAAGCCAATTGCCGCTTTTGTACTGCCCCCAAGGAATCCGTGAGTCATTTTGCTTACGAGTGTGACTCCTTGCCTGAGTCGGTCCGGCAACCTTCGACCAACTTCTTCTTTGGCCCTAACTTCTGCACTCTGGGCATTGTTGAGCTTCCTTTGGACACTATTCGCGATAAACTGCAAGTGTCCAGCATTTCGGAGGTTCCTGTTTGTCAATGGTCGGCAGTGCAGGAACGGGTTCAACATGTGTGGACGGATGGTTCCGTGCAATTGACAGCCTATCCTTGGCTGGCCATTGCATCCTTTGCCGTCATTGCAGCCGATGAGTCTATTATTTCAGTTGGTCGGGTTCGCCATTGGCGCCTTTCCAGTTATACAGCTGAGCTTTGGGCCATTGTGGTCGCCTTTGCCAGAGCAGAACAGCCGTTGGTGATCCACACGGATTCCCTTACCATCGTCAAGCAGTTCCTTGTGTTGCTTCAAACTGAAACGGTTCAAGTGGAATGGACCCACGCCAATTGGTGGAGCTTCATTTTGGATCAGCTACTTCACCGCAAAGAGCTCCACCCTTCTCCATTGCAATTGCTTTGGTGCCCTGCACATTTGTTGGAACACGTTCCTAGCCAGGCACTCACGGACGAGTTGGCAAACAAAGCTGGGTCTACTCGTCAGGACATCATTCTTAATAGGCTGGCTGACAACTGCGCCAAGCAGCATATTGCCCAACTTGCTTCCGAGACTCGTAGCGGGCTGCATCTTATGGAGCATGATGTTTTTGCCAGACAGCTATGGTTGAGCCAGCTAAATAGGATGTGCAAAAAGCCTGCCAACTCCGGTACACCGAAAGGCCAAGTTTCCCCTGAGCCTGTCATCCAGTACTCTGCTAGACAGATGTGTCCCAAGTGGCCATGGGACATCTCGCCGGCTTTGTTTACATGGCAGGTCGAAATTGACCTTAATGTACCCTTTCGAGCCACGTCCACCTTGACTGAGAACAACTTCCGCACCTTTTTACGCTTTTGCGCCTCCTTGCAGTGGCGTGTCGGGGATGGATTTGCTTGCTCAGTCTTCGAGTTGGCCGTTGTGGCATTTGTACGAGGTTGGAGATTTGAACTGCCTCATGGAACCATCTGCACACCTCAAGCCTTTGCTAGCTTGATTCGTTCGGGTTTTGCCTTTTGTAAGCAGAAGAAGTTTGTTGTCGCGCCTCTGTTGCTTGACAAGCGCAACAAGAGTAATGGCAAAACCTTTCCGAAGGGTGCTTTCCTCGGGGCTGAAGCTTATGTGGAGAATGCTGCATTGGATATGCTTGCACGTGCGTTTGCCAAAGGTGCCAAAGCAACACCTTGGTCTTGGTGCATCCCCTTTGACAATCTTTTGTAGTCTTGGCTACGAGTGACCCTAGCTGCGGAATGCGCTGGGGTTGCCACCGACTCGGAGTCGCGGCTTGAGAGCAAAAAAAAAAAAAGGAAGCTCCCCCCGCCGCCTTTAGAGCTATCCTGCGTCCAGTATGTAGTAGCTTAAGTGAGGTACTAGCCACCGTTTACGTTTGGCTTCTACTAGCTACCTAGCTACTATCTCTTCGAGCGGCCTACCCCCCCGTGGTCCAAAAAATGGAGACCCCGCCTGCTTCTGGTCAATTCTTTTTCCATTTGCGTTTGCTTACTAGGAGCGATCGGACGCTACTAGGGGCTCCTGGCCTCACTACTAGGAACAAGGTTCGCTACTAGTAACTACTGCTTCTTGTCCAAATCACCTCCTACATCTCACGAATCTACCAAGTGGCCATGACGGCCCTGGGGGTCTTAAAAAGGTCCTGCAAGGAGGGCGCAGCTTCGAAGATGGCGCTATAGATGGCTTCTCCTCCACCAAGAATGCGCAGCATGCACTCAGCAGAAGGACATGAGAGCTGCTAAAGCTGCTAAAGTAAAAAGGTTGATTTTGACTCGGAGTCCCATCGGACGCTCATTCTCACCTGTCCTGCTGCATCACGGCTACTTGCCAGGCTAATGAAAGTGAACCAAACCTGGAAAAGAATGGAATAACACTTGAAAGCAACAGGTGTCAAAGCTACATTGCTTTCAAGAGAAAGGAAGGACACGTACAAAAATGTAAGTGAGACTGAAAGCTGACTTTCGGACATATGCATTGTTTTTTTAAAGGTAGAAATTATAGGTCGGTCAGTGTTCTAGTGTCCTTCCCAAATGACCAAGACCAGACTTCAAGGCACGTGAAACAGTGATTTTGGCGAAGCACGAAAGGATAAAAGTGGAGAAAGGACGTGAACAAGATTGATGGCCATCTCCGGTAGGTTGGAGGCCATCGCTATTAGGGTGGAGGCCATCGTTAGTAGTAACAGTAAAGCTTTCTAGTATGTCTTTGAAGCTTTCTAGTGAGTAGAAGCTACTAGGATCAAAGGGCGTCGCTACTAGGAGCATTCTTGCTTTCTAGTAACTAGAAGCTACTAGGTTGGAGGCTATTGCTTCTAGGATTGATGGCCTCCTGTGTTTCAGCAATCACCTCTGGAGACAGTCTGAGCTCGTCGAAGCAGTTCTCCTCAGAGTCCGTGTGGCAAAGAAATTGATTTAGCACAAAAATGCTCCTGGTAGCGATGCCAGGAGCCCCTAGTAGCGTCCTTGCTCCTAGTAGCGATGCCCTTTGCTCCTAGTAGCGTCCTCTACTAAGTCATCGTTCAAAAACAATATACAGAATAAGCCAACCTAGAACCAATGGCCTCCAACCTAATAGCAATGGCCTCCAACCGAACAAGGGCACCTGCTACATGTTCTGCAGTACAACAAAGCACGCAAAAGAAAGGGAAATGCTTCTCTTGTGAGTCAAGAGCTTTCCTATTGGGTTGGAGGCTATTAGTTAAGTTTCCCTAAAAATCTAGGAACCAAATCATTAGTGCGAGCGCTTCTTCAAACAGGGCGGCGGGGGGGAGTTTCCTTGAAGAAGCGTCTTCGCTATCCTGCGTCCTGTCGGTACCTACCTACCTCCCCGAACAAGTGCCACGCTACTAGTAACAAGTGCCTTACTAGTAACACGTTACGAATTTAATTAGAATTGTAATTGCAAAGGAATCTACCTCCTAGCGGCCTACCCCCCTGCGGCAAAATCTGAGCTAAGTGACGTCGATTTCAAAGACGTGGATCCTCGGCAACGACTTTTACTTTTCGTCGTGTGGCCTCGTATTGACCTGTGTGGCCTGTTTGAACTCTGACCTTCAGACCTTTCTTCGTCACATGTCTAGAGTCAGTCTCCAATTCACATCCTTAGAAAACACATGTGAACACAAAAAGCTGGCAAGGCTGGCAAGGCTGCCGCTCGTGTCCCTTGCATACGTAGCAATGCTTTCGGAGATCGACTTGCCGCAGTGCTTTTGTGTTACGAGCGAAGGCCCTGTGGGAGTTGAAAGGGCAAGTCTCAAGTTTGTCTAAGAAGGCCTTGGGCAAGTGTTGGCGGAGTAAAAGCGTACCTCCTGACTCTGGCCTAGCTCCAAACAGAAACTGATTTGGTCGGTGTTGACCACACCTGAGAATATTCATAGGGAGAGTTAGATTGATACATGGAGGGGTAGATGAGACACAGAACAAGAAACCATTCTTTGGGGATGTTCGAATGACAAAAGGATAGCAGGAAGAAGCAGAAAAGGCCTAAGGCCTAAAGGTTTTAAGAACAAACAATAACGCCACACACACAAGGAAAGAGGGATCACAACACACAGAAACAGTTTCTTTTTACAGAGAAACAAAACACATGGAGAAAAAGATAGAAGCATACCTGGAGTGATGCATCAAGGGACTGATAGATAGATCAATGTGGAAGGATGGAAGCACAAATGAACTGAGCGTTGAGCAGGCCCAGCCGTTGCTGAGCTTGCTAAGCTCCACTACATCTTATTTGCAAATAAACAAGCAGTTATTTGATATTATTTGCAACAAAAAAGTTCGTTTCGTTATTGTGAGTTCAGCATTCTAACTCTTTTGCAACATTGGTCTCATGTTTGTCTCATAGTGCACTTGAGTGCACTCCAAACACAATGCTCTGTCAGCCCAGATGCACTTCACCCTCCTGGACTTCCTCTGAAGCGTCATTCTCAAACGATTCTTCATCATAGAGGTCGGTTATCTCCTCATACGAGGCGAAAAAACCGTTTCATGTTCTTCTTTGTTTCTAATAGCGATGGCCTCCAACCTAGAGGTCTGTTATCTACTCATGTTGCCAAATGTGAAAAGCTATGACAGGGTGAATGCATCTGGCCTCGTGATCAGAGTCGGAGTTGGCCATGGCGGAACCTGAATGCAGTGCCAGCTGCGCATGCAAGTAAACTGCTACTAGTAACAAAGGGCATCGCTACTAGGAACAAGAAGCTACTAGGGGCTAGCCGTACTACTAGGAGCAAGAACGCTACTTGGAAAGATCTATAGACAAATCGTCCCTGCCTGTTATCCCAATCCAGGGCTGCTGCTACCCCCCTTTGAACCATAGCGCAGTGCGAATCAGTGCAGCAAAGCGCCGTGAGAACGAGCACCTTGATGCTAACAATAAGCTAACGATTCTAGTAACAAGTGCCTTACTAGTAGTAACAAGAAGCTACTGGGAACACCTTGATGTTTACTAGTAGCGAACATAGCTCCGTTCGTAGTACGGCCAGGAGCCCCGTTCGTAGCGTCCGATCACTCCTAGTAGCGATGCCCTTTGTTCCTAGTAGCTTCTTGTTACTACTAGTAAGGCACTTGTTACTAGAAGCGATGCACTTGTTCCTAGTAGCTTCTTGTTACTAGCAATGGCCTCCAATCTACTAGCAATGGCCTCCAACCTGCCACTGAGAGATCCTCTGATTTGTTCCGGTCAGGACTCGATGGCACCAAAATGTGCCAACCCGCTGAATTTTAGCGGGACTCTAATTCGAAACGAATTCTCTCAAACGAATTCTGATATAAAAATTGATATTCTCTCTAGTAGATGCTATTGCAAGACTTTGATTTTTCATTGGCTCCAAAAGCACACGACTAGTCGCTCTCTACGGCGTCTTCTACGTCTCTATGGGCGTCTCTACGGGCGCACACGAGTCACGAAGAGAGGGATGGCCCTGGCTGCGGCCGTGGCCCCGCTCACCTGTGGAGCCGAAGCAACTCTTTTGCTACTAGGAACAAAGGGCATCGCTACTATTAGCAAGGATACTACTAGGGGCTCCTGGCCTTACTACTAGGAACAAGAAGCTACTAGGAACAAAGGGCATTACTACTAGCATTCTTACTACTAGTAACAAGAAGCTACTAATAGCGATGGCCTCCAACCTAGTAGTTTCTTGTCACTAGTAGCAATGGTCTCCAATAGCGCCCTTTAAAACATTTCCCTTTTACCAAAAGAAGCAGAGAGAACAAAATAGAAAGGGGACGAGAAGGACAACGAATTCAATACGTTCATGTCCGAAATCGAATTGTTTCGATGGAATTCTTCGGAGCTTTTTTCCCACCCACCGGCAGAAGCTGGATTGAACCCTTGCTCTAGTGTGTCGAAATGCACGTAGGACCCACTGTAGTGCTTTCATGTCTTTCTTTCTTTCTTTCTTTCTGTCGGACCTTAAGACCATATTCATTTTTTGTCTTTCTTTTATGTATCTTTTTTCTCTTTCTAGGAGCAAGAAGCTACTAGGGGCTCCTGGCCTTACTATAGGAGCAAGGACGCTAGTCTTTCTCTTTGACTATAGACTCTTTTGCCTTTGGTCCGACCTGATACTCTAGTCAATTCTTGGCTTGCTGCCTGCAAATCCGTGTACTTTTCGTGCCAAACCGCCAAAAGGAAGTCAGTGTCAAGAGTCAGAACCTCAATCCAGGTGTCCTATGTGATCTTCCAAAATCAATGTAAAGAATTGTAAAAGAGATGGGCTCCAACCTAAGAGCGATGGCAACTAACCTAATAACATGGACTGGGCAAGTCGTCCTCTGTTTCAAGCTTGCGACCTTCTCTGGTGGAGAAATCGGCAACGCTCCCAGAGGAGTGCCACGAGATGTGAACCTGCGAGATCGACACAGTAACAAAGGGCATCGCTACTAGGAGCAAGGACGCTACTAGGGGCGCTCCTGGCCTTACTACTAGGAACAATGTTTGCTAGTAGAAACAATAAATACATAGAATTAGATCGACAACCAAAAAACACTGTCTGTTGCGTACAAAGACATAGAGACTTTTGTTGCCCTCCTACTTAGTAAGGGAGAAGTAAGCTACTAGGAGAAGTTGCTCCTAGCTAGGAAGCTACTACGCGGACGCAGGATAGCTCACTAATCGCTTGGTTCCTAGATTTTTTGGGAAACAAATAGAAGACAATTCAGTCGCGTTGTTTTGCGAGCACATTCTCGCCTCAATCCAAAAAGCTCTCGGGAAAAGGCAAAGTCAAACTCCTTGGATGGCTTATCCGACCAACTCGGAGGCGTTTTGTCATATCAAAGTAGAAACAAGAAGCTACTAGGAACAAGTGCATCGCTACTAGTAACAAGTGC
>CAXAMN010003869.1:294537-326143 GCA_963970005.1 Durusdinium trenchii
TTACTAGTAGTAACAAGAAGCTACTAGTAACAAGTGCATCGCTACTACTAACAAGTGCCTTACTAGTAGTAACAAGAAGCTATTAGTAACAAGTGCATCGCTAGTAGTAACAAGTGCCTTACTAGTAGCAACAAGAACTATTAGTAACAAGTGCATCGCTAGTAGTAGCAAGTGCCTTACTAGTAGTAACAAAAAACTATTAGGAACAAGTGCATCGCTAGTAGTAACAAGTGCCTTACTAGTAGTAACAAGAAGCTATTAGCAACAAGTGCATCGCTAGTAGTAACAAGCGCCTTACTAGTAGTAACAAGAAGCTAGTAGTAACAAGTGCACTGGGTATCGAAGGCGACACTGCAAAAACTTCTCTTCACATTGCTGCCGAGCACAGTACGGTGTTGGCCAGCGACTGCACAGAATGTCAATTGAAGCTGTGAGTGGTTTGGGTAGGGCAGTGTGGCAGTGTGGCAACATGTGCCAATCATGCCTTGTCAAACTCTGCTTACTGATCCAGTGATCCAAATAAGAAGCTACCAGTAGCTAGAAGCTGCTAGGTGGAGGCCATCGCTGTTAGGTTGGAGGCAATCGCTAAATCGCTACTAGTAACAAGAAGCTACTAGTAGCTTCTTGCTCCTAGTAGCGATGCCAGGAGCCCCTAATAGCGTCCTTGCTCCTAGTAACGATGACGGCCTCCGACCCCGATTCGGACTAGAGGGATCGTCTCGTTTTAGCCAGTGACGAAGAAGGCCCGAGCTGGGTGGTCGAGTTTTGGTTGGCCTGAACTAGATGATGAAATCCGGTGGAGGCCATCTGGCCTCTTCTAGGTTGGAGGCCACTGCTATTAGAAACAAAGAAAAGGAACAGGAAGAAACGGTCTAATATAGTTTGCAATTAGGTTGGAGGCCATCGCCAGGCACGGGCCCGAGTCACCTACCAGCAGGTGTGCCGGTGCGGGCCGAGCACTCGGGGGGGCGTTTTCATGTCGTTGTTCGACCCCGAGCCATGGCTAGGGAAAGTTGATGATGGAACTGGCATTCACATAGCCGGCAAAGCATGGTACCGGGACTCACAGAAGGCCGCCTACCACTGCACGACGGCACTTCATGGACAGCCCTTCGTGTTGACTGGAGTGGATTTGAAGGGTGATCGTTTCACGATCTTTGAAGCTCGAAAATCGACTGACAATGGCTCCACTGTCCTCATGGCAACGCCATCCAAGACGATGATCCATAGCTTGATCGACCGAGATGGAGCCACTGAAGTCATCGACATCTGCTCAGGATACGGCATCATGACAGCTGGATATCACCTGATCGGTAGCAAAGTACGGTGCCATGTTGAGATCAATGACAAGTATGTTCAATGGCTTCGTGCACGACAGCATAATGTCATCGCTGGAGACATTGACAGTACAGAAGTGAAATTGGCCTTGCTGCCTTACACACAGGACCCATGCATCATTACGGGAGGTTTTGCATGCCAACCTTTTTCCCAACTCGGAGATGGACGCCAGCAGTATGACCCACGGGCCCGAAGCTTTGAAGGTATGGTTTCTGCATGCTACCTATACCAGCCAGTGGCCCTGATTCTAGAGTGCACCAAAGAGGCGTTCCACTCCTCATGGGTACAAGATTCATTGCAGTCCTTTTGCAAAGCAGCAGGTTACAAGTTCCAGCAACAACTGTGCCACCTACAAGACCTCTGGCCAGCCAAGCGAACACGTTGGTGGGCGGTGATCACCCATCCAGGAGTGCAGATGCCCATGATACAGAGCTTCCCGGCCCTGGACTTTCAGCCTTCGTTCAGACACCTGCTGCCGAAAATGGCAGAATGGCCGAGTGCACAGATCGTTGAACTCACACTCAAACCCCATGAATTGGAAGCTTTTGATAGTCAACCCGGGGGTCTTGGCAAGAACGCCATTTGTCCCAACAAGCCATTGCAAACGGCCCTCCATGCATGGGGATCCCAACTGCACGCCTGTGCTTGCGGTTGCAGGGCCGGAGGTTTCTCCGACCGGCGCATTGAGGAAAAAGGGTTGTACGGGGCACTGATTCCGCTGAATGGGGTCATCAAAGTCCGAGGCCATGATATCCAACAGATGAGGCACATCCATCCTGATGAGGTTGCTATCTTGCACATGGTCCCAACACAGTACATCCAAGGAGACCTAAGGTCCTTGAGACTCGACCTCACTGCATTAGGCCAAATGGCCTCACCAGCTCAATCTCTGTGGCACCTCGCCCAAGTGGTTCAGGCTTTGGATAGAGTGTTTGGGGTCCCATCGTGTCCGGCTCTAGCTGAACGAGCCCTGGTAGGCCTGGCCAACGAAGTTTTTACAGCCAGAGACAACATGCTTGCACCACTCGTTCATACCAAAGAGTCAGCGTTGTTTCAACAAGCTTTCTTCGCTAGGTTCGGATGCAAGACTGACGTCAGGACACCATCCATGCCGCAAATCGTCGCTTCGGTCGCTAGTGAACCGAATCGGACGTATGGGGGGGGGCCCAAGCGCAAGGCTGAATCAGCAGACACCGAGTCCTTGATCAGCCATCGAGATAATGTCGTCACAGCCACCGGAGGATTAGAGTTCTTTGCCAACAAGCCGAACAAGGCATGTTTGACTAAGGTACCTGCACCTCAGGAGGTTCGAGACATCACCATGCCCTCGCATCACATCAATGCACGCATGCCCATTCCTGCAGTTGTGCACACCCAAGGTGTCGCTCGTGGAAAGGGAAAAGGGGGTTGCTTAGGGATCAAGGAAACAAAGGACTGCCAAACAGCCGATCTCGACCAAACGCAAGCTTTGGAAAGCCGTAGTTCAGTTCCTGGCAATGAACACCGTCAGCCGATCGATGCCGAGATTGACCCACAGAATCAGACAGAGCACCTCCGCCTGATCTCATCGGAAAGCTTTGCCATCACAGTGTGCAGCAAAGATTGTGCGCCGATCCGCATTCAAGTAGGTAAAGGGGCTACAGTAGGACAGCTGTCTCAAGCCGAGGTAGGGGTGTCGCCACTCGTGCAGCCGATCGTAGTGACCACACTCACTGGGGCTCCACTGCCATTGCAAAGTCTGTTGACTCCGGAAACATGGTATGTCATCGACAATGGAGCCACACATAGTGTTCCCAAGTGCAATTTGGTCCATGCAGAGCGATCCATTCTTTTGCCCACCAATGCCTGTCATCGCTTCCATGCGTTGCTGAACCAAGGTCCATTGGTTGCCATTGACGAGATGGAATTTTATGCTTCGCTGGTCCGCAGTCAAGGACACAATGTAAGCAAACCCATCGTTATCGATGCACATGAAGATCCAGACCAACTGATTGCCACATGGGTGCTCCAGTGTATGCATGACCACGATGACGACCCATCGCATCAGGTCTTTCTAGCCCCTGTCTTGGTTTTGAGCCATTGGATTCCACTGGCAGCACATGTCCACCAAGGTCATTGCACAGTGTTCATTCCACATGACATGGACCGCCACATCCGCCCGTGGATCATCGAATCATGCGGCTTGGGAGACCTTAGCTTTGAGACATTCATGCAGCCCACCATGTTCTCAGCTGACTGTGGTTTCCAAACGGTAAATTGGATGTTTGCACATGTCATCGGCACGACCAATCCACGGGCAGCCACGCCAGCTCAGGCGGATCAATGGAGAGCTCCATTTGCTCGTCACACCATTACCATGAACATGATGACTGGGCACAGCCTGCGACTGGGTGGGGTACTACAGCCTGATCAATTGTTGTTGCAGTCGTTACTCAAGCAGCACGGAGTGAGCCAAGAGAGGTTGTCCACATGTGCCACCCATCTGATTAGTCAGCTAGGAGCCGACGCTGTCACAAAAGCCCTTGCCAGTTCACAACCATGGAAAGATCTCAAGACGCTGGCATCCCAAGCTGTCCCACCCATCAGGATCGTGCTGGCCTCGGAACTCGATGCGGCTGTGCAGACAAGACTCGCCAGTGCAAAGCCTTTCGGGTCTAAGTCGAACAAAAAGCCGACGGCCAATAGCAACAAGCCGCCCGTCATCCCGTCGGCAGACCAGATCAAATTGCCGGACTCGATCTTTATGCAACAAGATGGACAGAAATTGTCGGCCATCCCGCTGCACAAAGTTGAAGCACATGCACAAGGCATTGCATTGTGCAACATCCAGGATGTAGAACACCTGCTGAGTCTCTCCGCACCGATTTCAGCTGAGGGTGTGGCGTTGTTGATTTTAGATCACGCAGACAGCAGGCTCCCGTCCCAGGTTGGGCATATTCGTGTTCCGGCCATGGCCTCAGGTACAGGTGAACCGATGTTGGTGTCTGCTGCCATGCTTCAACTAGGGGCCAAACGGGTTCTGCGTCATGTGCCGACAGAAAGCTTTGCAGTCGAAGAAATCCAAACAAAAGTCCTCAAGATTGTGGTCTATAGGGATGAATGGACTGGATCATGGACACAATTTCTGTCCCACCCAGTGAAAGCAGTCTTCGACCACCCGATCCTGCAGGTCCACGAACTCCCATTGGCTGACCATATCCTTGATGTCTGGGACCGACAAATGCTGGACGCTAAGTTAGGAAGAGCCCAGGCCAGTCAGGCAGAGGTGTTTGCCTTCCAGGTCCGCACCACAGAAGCATTCGCCACGCAGTTGATGCACAGCGCAGCCGTTGACGGCATCTATGCAGAGCCGAGAACCATGGACGGTCGCAAACCTGACCCTGCTTTCAGGGTAGTCTGGATGCCGCGGTTGTCATTAGCCCAAGTCCGCTTAGCCCGTAGCCAGACAGAAGCAAAGACCACTGTGGTCAGAATGGGGGCTAGATTTGGGCTCCGAGTTGACAAAGAGCAAGCTGAAAAAGTCCATGCCCAGCATAGGCCGGGTCTGATGTTCCTGGACGGACATGAACTGAGGCCATACAAGGTCGGCCCTTTTCCATATGGCTCGACCAAAGCATCGATCACCAAAGGGCTCAAGCACATCGGCTGGAATGCACGTCCGGTACAGCCCATGTCACAGATGCAGGTCCAGGAGGGGATCTTCTGGCAGGTGACAGCACCTCATGAGCCTTCGCACTGGATCTACCAAATGAAGCATGGAGATATCCTCATCGCCAAGCTTGACAGCCAAAAGGAAGCTCCGTTGCCAAGCATGACGAACATCATCGCTTCCAAACAGACCATCGCCAAGTTGGCTCAGACGCACCCCGATCCACAGGCAGATCCGTGGCTGCAGGCAGATCCATGGCAGTCAAATAGCACTAACCGCAAGCAAGGGCCGACTTCGCAGCCCCATGTTGCCACACCAGGACAGCTTGCCGCGTTGGAACAACGCCTCGAACAGAAGATCCATGCTGCCAAGCAGGCCTCTCCCGAGGCATCAATGCAAGTTGATCAAACTGCGAGGATTGAAGCCTTGGAGTCACAAGTCCATTCGCTGACGCACAGTGTTTCCACGTTCCAGAACCAGCAAACCAAAGTGAATCATCAGCTCGCAAGCCAACTGCAGGGCTTCGAGGGGAGAATCGATGCCAAGTTGGACGACCAGATGCAGCGCATAGAAGCCTTGCTCTCCAAGAAGCAACGGCATGAGTGACTAGGTCACAATCGGAGCCAGGGGTTTTTCACAAATGCAGTGGCAGCATGCCCTTCGAAGCAGTCGCAAGCACGCCGACTGCAGGTTAATTCATTTTGTCGCATGGGTGGTGTGCATATCCGCCCTGCCGGGGATGCGATCCGACATAGAGATCGAAGCCATCAAGGTCGCCAGACCAGACACTGGGATCGAGACAGGTTCATGCAGAGTCGTGTCAAAAACCTGCTCCGCCTTATGCTGGTTCTGACATGTTTTTCGTTATGGGGAGGCCTTACACCCAGGCCCAAAGTCTTCTGGTTTTGTTCTAGGGCTCTTGAACCCCACGGGTTTGCAGAACAAGACTGATCTAATTAATCAATTGCCACAGGGTACTCAGGGCACCACTTGGCTGGTTTCGGAAACACACCTAACTCAGCCGGGTTTGGTCCAATTCAGACGAGCTTTGAAATTGTCCAAAAGCCCATTTAAGCTCATTCATGGAGATTGTGTTCCCCCCAAATCCCACCTTCAGTCACAACTTGCCTCCCGAGGCAAGGAAAGAGGAGTTGGGTTTTTGACGAGTGCACCAGGTAGAGAACTCATGACCTCGTGGTCTCAAGACATCCGCCAACACCAAAGGTGTCACGTGGCAGGTTTCCAGTACGGCCGTCAATGGCTGCAAGGGGGGGTTTTCTACGGCAACGCCTTCCAGAGTGGTGGAGTGTCAACACGTGAGATGAACAATTTCCTCCTTTCGCAGGTGTACAACCGAATAGGCACCGGTGCTTGTGGGCCCAGGTTCATTGGAGGTGATTTTAATCATTTCATTGATGATCTTTCAGTGGTTCAGACAATGCTCCAACAAGGGTGGCAGGAAGTACAGCACTTGGCCGCCAGCCGCTTTGGGCAGGAAATCCAGCCAACCATCCAGCAAAAACATGCTAAGGATTTGCTTTTTCTCAGCCCAGAGGTGACCCCATTTGTTAAACAAGTTTGTGTGGAGCCAGAATGGGTTGCAAATCATTCCTTAGTCTATGTGGTTTTAGATGTTGAAGCTACCCAGCCAAGGGTCCCAATCTGGAAACAACCCAGACAGATCGACTGGAACCTCACAGCCACCACCTCGGTCAATGACGACTTGCCTTTTTCACCAGGAACACAGCACCAACAAACGGCCGAAGATCAATACCGTGCAGTATGGCAATCTTTCGAACATCAAAAGGTTTCGGAGGCTAGAAGGTTGGGGTGCAACATCCATGAATCCCAACTCGGAAGGGGAGCCACCACCGAGCGGAAATGGATAACAGAGAACTTTGTCCCGCTCCGCCCATCTCGGCCCGGAGGTTTCACCCCAGAATATCATGGACAGAGCATGCTCCATACACGATGGATTAAACAGCTCCGTAGACTGCAGGCATTAGCCCAGACGCACCACCCAGGACATCGCCAATCATCGCAATGGCTAGATAGGAAACTTGGACAGTGGCATGCAATCATCCATGCAACAGGCTTCAAGCCGTCCTTTCCGCAATGGTGGGCAAACAAAGCAAAGCATGTTCTTGGTTTGCCATCCATACTTCCAGACAGAGCACCGGACGAGCACTTGGCGCGTCTTTTAGCTTTGGACTTCAAAGAAGACGTCCATGAACTGGAAAGTATGTTGCAAACATCTCGAATTCGGCAGGCCAAGCAGTCGCGCCTGGACAATCCAGCCAGGATCTTCACAGATCTACAGGCACCAAGACCAGAACCAGTACAGATGCTTTTGGCACATCATTCGTCGACCGTGGAATGTATAGATCAGGAGGAGTGTGCCGTCGAACTTGCTTCAGCTAATGCTTTCAAGCCCGACGAACCCATTGAATATAATGGAATCCCCCTCAGGGTAATCCACCACGACACTGATAAGCTCTGGCTCGAATCTATGCCGCCCATCCAAACAGGTGACACTCTAACTCAGACCAAGCCGATAACTGACTTAGAAGAGATATACCAAGAATTCCAAGCCGAATGGATGAAACGATGGGATCGACATGCCCATACGCCAGACAGCGAATGGGAGCCAATCGTTGATTTTGTCAAAAATGCCATTCCGGCTCCGCCGAGCATGGAATATTCGCCTATCTCGTATAGCGCCTGGCAAACAGCTGTCGCCCACAAAAAAGTTCGGGCCGCAGTAGGCCCTGATGGAGTTTCGAGGAGCGACTTGCTTGCCCTCCCTAGGAGTCACGTCGAGCCAATCTTGAACATGCTGTCAGCCATCGAGCAAGGCCAATCCTTCTGGCCCAAGCAGGTTGTCACAGGCCATGTACATGCATTGGAAAAGATACCCAGTGCCTGGAAAGCCAGCCAATACCGTCCGCTGACGGTTTTCTCGATCATCTATAGGACATGGTCATCAATCAGGGCCAAACAAACCCTGTACCACCTGAGCCAATTCGTCTCCTCTCAGGTCACCGGCAACATCCCAGGGCGGTCATGTACAGACTTGTGGTTGAACATACAACTGCACCTCGAAGAATGCATGGCAGATCAGACCCCTGCAGCAGGAGTGGTAGCCGATCTTGTTAAAGCATATAACTTGCTCCCAAGACTCCCCCTCCTGGCCATAGGTCTGCACCTCGGGATAGCCAAACCCATCATCCAAGCATGGGCAAACGCGCTGCAGCAGATGGAAAGGGCTTTCAGTGTGAGAGGAACCATAGGCCCTCCCCTCACAACCACCACAGGTTTTGCCGAGGGTTGCGGTCTAAGCTGTGCAGCCATGCTCTTGTGTAACATAGCCTTGTCTAGGTGGCTTTACATAAGATTCCCCTCAGTCAAGCTTTGGTCCTACGTAGATAACCTTGAACTCACCGGCGCCAGCATTGCCGATGTTAACCAGGGACTACAACTGATGACACAGTTCTGTGACCTTCTTGACCTACAGTTGGATGAGGCCAAGACATATTTTTGGTCTAATGACGCTGCTGACCGTCAGGTTGCAAGACAGTCCAACCTCATGCTGCAAGCCTCCGCACGAGATCTTGGAGCACACATGGAATACGGCCTTCGGAAAACCAATCATGTCCTTCAAAAAAGAGTACAAACCATGCCACGCATCTGGATAGCATTGGCAAAATCGCCTGCGCCATACCGGCAGAAAGTAGATGCATTAAGGGTAAAGGGATGGCCACAAGCTCTGTCGGCAGTGTCCTCGGCAAGTCTCGGAGACACACATGTACGATCACTCCGAACCGGAGCATGTCGAGGCCTGCGAGTGCATGCGCCCGGCATTAGTCCCATGGCTCACCTTTCCCTGGTGGAGCACCCATCCACAGACCCAGCCTGTGCCATGCTGGTGAATACGGTCTTCACCATACGGCGACACGCCTGTCCGGATAGGGTAAGTGACCTAATGGACCGCCTGATAGCAGTAGGTTGGGATACAACGCCTCGACCAGGTCCGTGCCACGTTTTGCTCGAACGCCTGCACTCCATTGGATGGAGTTGGCTCGGCCAAGGTTGGGTCCTAGACCATGAACAGCAACCATTGGCACTGCTCCATGGCGCTCCCTCGGAAGTGCACCAAAGATTGCTAGAAGGTTGGCAAAACTTTGTCCAACAGTGCCTGACCCGTCGAAAAACGTTCCAGGGGATGGAATGGGTCCATGCCGGATTCACTCTAGAACACTTCCGAACCCATAATACACATAAGCAGGGTTTGCTTCGTAAGATCCTCAATGGTACGTTTTTCACGGCCGATACACAGGCCCATAATGATAAAGCTCATACCCTCACCTGTAAGTTTTGCGGTCAGCCCGATTCTCAATTCCACCGTTTTTGGGAGTGCAAATCCTTCGACAGTGCTAGGCCACACCCGTGGCTCACTGCGCAAGTCGTTGCAGGAGGGTTGCCAAAATGCTTAACTTTTCATGGATGGATGGGCCTGCCGGCATCAGTCAGAGAGTTGCAAAAGACACTGGTCAGCTGCCCGGACACCACAGACTCCTTTGAACAAGTGCCATTCCAACCACGTGACCTTTTTCTCGATGGATCCTGTGTCAACCCCACCTGCCAGTTCACACGCATGGCAGGATGGGGTATCGTGGCGGCACACCCGGAGGATACTGACCAGTGGTGGCCACTTGCTCAAGGGCGAGTCCCCGGCCGACGCCAAACAAGCGGCCGTGCTGAAATCTTAGCCGCCATCAGTGCTTTGAGGTTTGTGTTACGCTACGGCCACCCGGTTCGGTTGTGGTGTGACAACGCCCAGGTTGTCCACGCCCTCCAGCAAGCTTTACACAGACCGGCCGAGTGTAAGATAGGCAGAAAAGATTCGGACCTGTGGTCTTTGCTTGTATCGTTGGCCAGAACCATGCACGGCCACCTCGTCACAGTTCATAAGATTGCCAGCCATCAAAACAGATCCAACGTCAGCTGGATCGAACAATGGGCTTTCCAAGGCAATGATAATGCCGACCACTGCGCTCGCTGGAGCACATTGTTCCCGCAATCCCTTCATTGCCTGTGGCAACAAGCCACACGGGACATCCACTCAGCACGACTTTTGCGAGACCAAGTCCATAATAATATGCTTAAGGTCAGCGAAGAAGCTGTCAGCAAGGACCCGCCACCACAGGCGGATGATCCACCACAGCCAGCTTTTCCTCTGCCAATTCAGGACACCACGTTGGCGCCATTGCCAAACTTGCCACAAACTTGTACTCACAAACTTGTGGGAGAGGGGTGGTCCCTCCTGACCAATTGGTCCCAAACCTTGCATAATCCGACCGCCGAAGCGGTCCATGTGCCTTGGTTCTTTCTCCTAATAGATTTCGTGCTGCACACGGGCAGCGGTGGCATCCGTGCTTCACAAAAATTTGCCAAATGGCACTGGCTCACCAAAGAAGAAGCACGCCAATTCGAGCTTGTGGATCGAGTAAAATGGTTCAGACTGTTCTTGATCAGAGTACATAAGCTTGAGGGCCGACCGTTGCACACCACATATGTGCGCCCCTCCACTCGACAGGTAGTATTCTGGGCACACTGCCTTTGCTTTCGAATGGACCAATCTAGACTCAGACGCATTGAAGAGTACATCGGACGTTTCAAAGCCGTCCTGCTCCTCGGACGGGAGATCGCAGACCTAGAGCTGTAGTTCGACTTCCAACCGGGCCAAGGTCGCCCCCGCCACAAGCCGCGGCGCCTGATCCTCTCGGAGAAACGGAGAAATGGAGGCCATCGCTATTAGTAAAAGCGAGGCCTTTGAGCGGTTACGGTATACGGGTGTCGGCGGGACGGACGGTAGCCCGATGCACTTGTTCCTAGTAGCGTTCTTGCTCCTAGTAGCGATGCCAGGAGCACCTAGTAGCGTCCTTGTTACTACTAGTAAGGCACTTGTTACTACTAGCGATGCACTTGTTCCTAGTAACTCTGAAGAATTGGAATGGGTTTTATCTTCGAGGCGGCCTCGCCAACTGCAGCTTCAGCAACGCAGCAGTGCTGAATCCTGGAGCAATCAAAGCAAGGATGAACTGCATGTGATGCAGCAAAATTCAAATAAATGTGCGTCTTGCAGCATTCTCGTCTCAGGACAAGAATATTTCGACTGGTGTACACCCTCGGCCGAACAAGGTTGTCTTTTGCAAGAGCGCTACCAAGAAGGTCGAATGTTGAGGAATTAGGTGACGTCTGTGCTGCAGTGTCATGTTGGTCACGTGTTGTGTATTAGGAACAAGTGCATCGCTAGTAGTAACAAGTGCCTTACTAGTAGTAACAAGGACGCTACTAGGTGCTCCTGGCATCGCTACTAGGAGCAAGGACGCTACTAGGAACAAGTGCATTAGGACTGGTGGCGATGTCATGCGTGGTGATTTGTCATGTGGTGCAGTTTCATCGCTTTTGGGTTGGAGGCCATCGCTAGTAGGTGGGTGCAGAGTCATCGTGGTGTTTTACCGTGGTGATTTGCTTTGCGAAATGTGCAGTTGTGACAGGAGCAAGGACGCTACTAGTTGTGTAGTAGCGTGCAGTGGCGAGGCGTTCGTCCGGCATCCGGCTATCCTGCGTGAAAGGTAGCATCGTGGGCCACGGGCCACGGCCTTGACACCCTAAAGGGACCAGGCTTAGACGTCTCAAAACTAAGAGCGATGGCCTCCAATCGCGCAGTGTTTGCAAAAGGTTCTGTATATCCTTTGCCCGCTTGAAATGCCAATTGGGCACAGCAATGTACGCTTTCCCCGAATGTAGCAACCGGCCCCTGCGCTTGCCACGATTGCTTTGGAACATCTCCACGCTCAGGATTTGTCAAACAAAAACATGACAGAGAGGGTTCTTCACGGATCCCTCGATCTCTGTCCCTTGGAAAACTCTTCCACGCTTCCTTTACATATCATATCAAAAAGAAACAAACTAGGAGCAAGGACGGTACTAGGAGCAAAAACACAGTAAACCCATTGATTTTTGTAAAATTTCTTGTGCAACACTAGACAACACACGGCTTTCACTTGCTCCTTGGCAGTCTCACCTGAGACACTGCTCGGTCAGCTTCAAAAGCCGAAGGCGGTGCCTCTCGTCTGATGATGACACCATCAAAAAGTAAACAAACTAGGAGCAAGGACACTACTAGGGCTCCTGGCCTTACTACTAGGAGCAAGAAGCTACTAGGGGCTCCAGGCCTTACTACGCGCGACTGACCAAGCGAGGCCTCTTCAAGCAGCTGGATTGCGAGCTCATACCTGTCATTTGTGCTTCGGAGCATAACATGCGAAAAGACTAGACTCCCTTTTTCTCATTGCCAAACACTTTTCAAACATGTTTAGCCGCTAAATGGTCTTAGGTCTTTGGATACAATAGCAAAATGAAACGAACCAAGAGAAACAGAACGGACAGGGAAAGACAATGACTAGACTAGACCTAAGCGGTCTGCCAGTTTCGTACCAGTATTTGCTGTCCTGAGGGCCTAGCTCATCAGCAAGAACACGCTATCATATGGCCTTCACTACCCCTGACGACGAATTGCCACTGCGGTTGTGTTTGGTCGGTGAATAGCCAAGGGACAAGTTCACGTCTGCGGCTGTCAACTTGCAAATCATCACGGAGATCTCGTCATCCTTCAAAGGCCAGTATTTCCAACGCAACAAACACACAACCCGACCAATCAAACATCATGCAAGACATGCATGACAAACAAACATTTAAGCTTGGCATAGCCAACAGTACCACACTGCAATGTATCCCTGCGTAAATAAGCTTGTTTTGGCGGCGATCTTCGTTCCAAGCTATGAGCCTCTGTCGCCAAGTACACGACGGGGCTCCTTCATTTGGCGCTGCTAGTGCAACAAATTGGAAGAATGCGCTGCCCTCGTGTGGTGACGGTTTACAGGTCTAAACAGAAAAAACTTTTCCAAAAGAAACACGCAAAGGCGCTACTAGGGGCTCCTGGCATCGCTACTAGGAGCAAGGACGCTACTAGGGGCACGCAAAGACACAAAGGTCGCAAAACACTGAGGCCAAGACGCACAAGACTCAGAGACCTCACAAAGCTCTTCGCATCTTTCGATTTCAACTCTATTTTATGGCACTATATGTTGTATCTTTGTTTCGACCATTCTTGTTCTTTCTCCGTTTCTTAACCTTTCTTTCTGACATCAATCTCGGTGACATCATAAGGTCTTTACAACGTGGAATTTCAGACAGCCTTGGCCCTTTCCTTCTTAGAGCTGGAACGCCCCATGCTGACAAGAACCTACTTCAAGGGGAGTGGGACACCAAAGAGGTCCCTTTTTCTTTATGCTTGAAACACTTTGAGGATCAAGGAGAATACGGTGTAGACAACGACTATGTCTTGCATGTTCATATCAGCTTAGACGTGTGTGTGACCCATGGTAAATATGTCTTGGTGCTGCATCTCTCGATGACGTTTTTCTGACTGTTGCCTGCGGAAGCAACATTTTGGTACATTGTCGGGGTCTAAGAACCCAGTCCCTCCATCCAGTGCTGAAACTAGTAGCGAACCTTGTTCCTAGTAGTAAGCCCCTAGTAGCTTCTTGCTCCTAGTAGCGATGCCCTTGTTACTAGTGCTTGAAAAACCGGTCTCTCCCAAAAACACAATTGACACCGCTTTGCCCTGACGATGAAACCAATTTGAGCACAGGGTTTCGAGTGCAAAGTTCGTTTGACAGTAGATCGAAGGTAAGGTAGGAAATTTCATAGTCAATACACTCTCATAAATAAAGTGTTTCTGACAAAAGAAACAATCACAAAAGAAAAGGACAAATAAAGACAAACACAAGTACACAACGTGTTGCTGATTGTTTATTTGTAAAACCTTAGAGGAAGGAAGGTCGGTCTTGGCTTGACACTTTTCGCGCCGACCAAGGACGGACAAAACAAACCGTGCTTAAGGAGAGACAAAAGGCAACTTCTTGACAGTATGAACAAAAGAGGTCTACAGAGCAAATAAGTAAGCAAGAAGACTTTAGAAGGAAACGAACAGAATACTAAAGACATGAGCAACGTAGAAAAGGACAAAAACAGAAAACACCAATAGATGCTCTTTGCTCCTAGTAGCGTTCTTGTTACTACTAGTAAGGCACTTGTTACTAGTAGCGATGCCCTTTGCTCCTAGTAGCGATGCCCTTGCTCCAACCCTTTCTTCTCACCATGCAGCGCCTTGGAAGCCGTGGCTTGTACGGCCACGTCGCTGAAGCGCTCAGGGTCGTCACTCCTTTGAGCCTGGCGGAATTTGGCCAAAGCAATGGCCTTGAACCTAGAAGCCTCTTGTTTCTAATAGCCAACCTTGTTACTACTAGTAAGGCGCTTGTTACTAGAAGCGATGCACTTGTTACTAGTAGCTTCTTGTTACAACCTAGAAGCGTCCTGTAGCTTCTTGTTACTAGCGATGCCAGGAGCTACTAGTAGCGATGCCCTTTGCTCCTAGTAGCAATGGCCTCCAAACCTAGTAGCAAAAAGGATCAAACAACGCTTTCAGAACATCTTGGATGCTCCCAAGAACCCTCTCAGGACAAGGAACGAGATGGAATGACAAGGCACACAAGAAGGCTTTCTTCAAATTGACCGGGGTCTTACTGAGTTTCAAATCTGAACTTGCTTTCTGATCTTTGAAGTAACAAGTGCATCGCTAGTAGTAACAAGTGCCGTAAGAGTAGTAAGAATGTTTGCTATTAGAATTAAGTTTAATTAGAATAAGTTTTTCGATGCTTGAAACCCCTGCATCAACAAGCACCTTCCAGTTGACTGCCAGGCACAAGCCACCACACAAGGCTTGTTTGACCTCATGCTTTCGGACAAACCTTTTGTTGTAGAACCAAGGGCCAACAGAAAAGACTGTCTTGTTGTCTTTGACACCTGCTGACCTTTCAGATACAATTCTTGCAGAGTTCAGCCACGCCTGATGTTCTTCGTCTTCAACCTCAAACTGATGAGGTGACCCAATTCGTCTGATAAATGGAGATATGACATGATGGACGACTTGGGATATCTTTGGATGACCTCATAAGTTGCATCAGTTTGGCTTATCCAAAAAGCAACGACACTTCTCGTAGCAAGCTAAAACTGCAGGGACATCCTCAAGACTGAAGACAATCTTGCAGAACAGAGCGTTCAATTTCGGAAAGGCAGGAAGGAAGGATCAAGGGTCAAAAGAAGCTACTAGGAACAAGGGCATCGCTTCTAGTAACAAGTGCCTTACTAGTAGTAACAAGAAGCTACTAGGAGCAAAGGGCATCGCTACTAGTAACAAGAAGCTACTAGAAAAAGACTACTTTTCTCAGCATTCTTGCTGAGTTCACATAAGCCAAGAGAATCTCTGAGGTCTGAGGACCAAACACTCTCCGGAATCTCACGACAAAGCCATGCCTTTTGGAGAAAAGGTTTTAGTAAAGCTAAAAAACCAATCTTCTAGTAGTAAGGCCAGGAGCCCCTAGTAGCTTCTTGTTACTACTAGTAAGGCACTTGCTACTAGAAGCGATGCACTTGTTCCTAGTAGCTTCTTTTGAGTTCCTAATAGCAATGGCCTCCAACCTAATAGCAATTGTTCATACTGCCTCCGATTTCCTCCTTGTGTTTTCTAACATCGCTGAGACAGGGACAGTTAGCTCTGGGGACACCATTATGTCCTTCAAGTGTTGACGACAAGGGTGTTGTCGAGACATATGTGAAGTTGCAAAGCTGTTTTGGTATTTTTTCAAAAGAAGCTGCCTTGAAGCACTCTGCAGCAAACTCCTGGACTTCAAAACTTGGAACAAAAGGGTTGAGATGGGTTTAGTGGATTGAATCGGCCTGCCATTCTTTGGCATCAGCAGTTCGATTGGTGCGCACCAACGAACCCTTGACCTGGAGTTCAAGTGCACACTCCGCATTGACTCCGCTTCCTCAACCAACCTATTTGGACTTCCCACTAAAACAAACACGCGAACTTTCTGTGGAAACTGAGTGAACATCAAAAAAAGAATGCCAGTTCTCAGTGCCTCTGTTAGGCCTCGAAGTGTTCGCTGGAGCGCCTACCGAAGGAGAAACCAAAATTGGACCGTCCATCTAGTTGCTTTTAGTAGCGTCCTTGCTCCTAGTAGCGATGCCAGGAGCCCCTAGTAGCGTCCTTGCTCCTAATTAGAAGCTTTGCTTGCAATGCTGCAAAGGTGGTTTTTGCATTTCCCAGCTGAGATGGCAGAACCTGGACCAACGCCATGTATTGTTTTTTTCCTTTGGTGCTGACTTTGCAAGGTTGATGGATTGAAAGTTTCGGTTTGGTGGCATGTTGCTGGATTTGGTGGCTGCTGGCCTTTTGGTTCTGATCGTAATTCTCCCTACAGTGGTGTCACATTGCCGACTTCCCGCTTGGTAGGAGGCAATCGCGATTAGGTGGAGGCCACCGCTACTAGGTTGGAGGCCATCGCTAGTAGGTACAAAATGCACTCTTGCAAAAAACAACACTTGTCTGGAACTTGTGATCATGCATTGTTTGCATTCCCATTGCTCGTGCGCCCAATGTGTTGTGAGGTCGTCCGCGATTGCCGTGTTTACCGCTCCGGGTTCCATCGTTGTAGCTCGGCTTCAAGGGTGTTTGAGTTTCCCTAAAAAGTCTAGGAACCAAATCTAGGGGCTAGAAGCTACTAAGGGCTCCTGGCATCGCTACTAGGAGCAAAAACGCTACTCGGGGCTCCTGGCCTTACTACTAGGAGCAAGAAGCTACTAGGAAATAGCGCGAGCGCTTCTTTGTGATTTTCGCCGGCGACATACATGTTAGCCCTGAGATCCGGAGTGGTTCTCGTTAATGTAGGTAGCGAACATTGCTCCTAGTAGCGATGCACTTGTTACTACTAGCGATGCACTTGTTACTACTAGTAAGGCACTTGTTACTAGAAGCGATGCACTTGCTCCTAGTAGCGAACATTCAGTGATCTGGCCATACGGAAAGCGGGTGGGTGCGAATTCACAACCCCTACTTGAGACGTGCGCGAAACAGTTTGTTGGACAGTCTTGGACATTGGACCTGTCACTACCCCTTATTGCCGACGAATAACTCTCTAAACAATTGCTGTTCGTTTCTTTCTTCTTCTTCTTCTTCTTGTCCACGTCTGTTTTCTAGAATTTCTTTCTTCTTTCCTTCCTTCGTTCATTATTTTCCTTTTTTATCACCAAGAAGTAGAACGTATCTTTTCACAGGACTTCACAAGAGTACCGTCCCGCGTACCTCTGGCAGTTCCTGGCAGATTTAAGTCCAATTCACGCAAAGGTGGCTAAATGAGACACGTATTTGCTTCGTGCTTGAACAAAAGGAAAGAGCAAAAGAGAACATGAAGAATCGAAGAACATCTGAACACATAATAGCTTCTTGTTACTACTAGTAAGGCACCTGTTACTACTAGCGTGGCACTTGTTACTACTAGCGAACCTATGAAGACACAGATAGTTTCATGAAACTAATTGATGATTTCACTACCATCTTAAAACGTAAATGCGTTTCGCTGCTCACCTGACTTTGCTCACAGTGTCTCTGAATGCACTCTGCCAGCACCTCAAAAAAAAACAGTGAACCCTACCCCCTTACCGAACCTAATTGCAATGGCCTCCAAATTCATTAAATTGAAGCCAATACGCTACTAGGAACAAGTGCATCGCTACTAGTAACAAGTGCCTTACTACTAGTAACAAGAAGCTATTAGTTAATTTATTTTTAATTTTAAGTTAATTCTAATAGCTTCTTGTTACTACTAGTAAGGCACCTGTTACTACTAGCGTGGCACTTGTTACTACTAGATTAAATTGAAGCCAATTTGCATTTAAATCTTTTGGTTCGGGGGGGCTAGGCCGCTAGGAGGATAAGGTAGCTACTAGCTACTAGTTAGCTCCTATGGACGCCCGATAGCGCGACTAATGATTTGGTTCCTAGACTTTTGGGGAAACTGAAGAGTCTTCTTTTGAGTTACTGATTGCCATTGCCTCGAACCTAAGAGTGATGGCCTCCAACCTACTGGCGATGGCCCAAGTCCGAAAGGTAGATTGGAGGCCATCATTGGTAACTCAGGAGCATTTTTTCCTCCAAGCACTATGGTAACACTAAGGGTTCTTACGGTAGTGGTTAAAGACGGGCGTCTGATCGAGGTGCTCGCATCCGCCGGCGGCTAAGTCGCTGCTATTTCCAATGCATTCATCGCAGGTTCGCAGAATCTGCACTACGTGAATCTTGACGTTCCTGGTAGCTCCTTGTTACTACTAGCGTGGCACTTGTTCCTAGTAGCGTGGCACTTGTTTCTACTAGCTTCTTGAAGTGCAGATTTCGCGGGAGGCGCAGAAAATGTGCTCTCATGTGTGTTGTCAGACATCTCTCGCCACCTCGAGACCTCTAGAACTCTGGACCTAGACCTTCAATTGAGCCTGCAGTTTGTGAACCCCGATCCAGCACCATCATCATCACCACCATCATCACCATCATCAACAACATCATCATCATCACCACCACCGTCACCTCTCTCTGAAGCCCAAAACGTCTAGAGATCTCTAAGCCTTCTGCTTCTACAACTGTAGACCTTTAGACACACTGTTTGGGGTCTTTTGCCATCGGTATCAGGTTGGAGGCCTTTTTAAAATTAGTTTAATGAGTTTGGAGGCCATTGCTATTAGGTCAAGTCTGAAAGGTTTGAAGCTGAAAGGTCTGTAAGCACAAACATCATTCCTGGGATGTTTAAGAAAACATCGCGTCGCATGTCTGTCAAAGCTTGTTTCGTTTAATTGGACGCACTGAGGTCTGCTCCAGCATGTTACCCGGAACCTGAAGACAAAAGATGCATCGTGCCAATCAAGGTGCCCTTGGCTGAGGCACTTTGGTACACAAAGACAACACATCTTTGCCTCAAACAACAATTTGAACAGAAAACAAAAACAAAAAAACAACAAAGAAGAACACACGCAAGAAAGAAACCAAACAAAGGAACAACGTTCTTGAGAAGAAGAAACAAAAAAAAGGGTACGGAAAGGAATAAAAGGCTTGTGAAAAGGTTTGTGCTGGTGACTTGTGAGTAGCAAGGACGCTACTAGGGGCTCCTGGCATCGCTACTAGTAACAAGGGCATCGCCACTAGGAGCAAAGGGCAACGCTACTAAGGGACAAGGCCCCCAGTCCTCCTTGCGCACTTCATCGACAACGGGCACCTTGACATCGATGCATTGCATTCGGTGAGCATGCGTGGTTGATGTGTTAAACTCTGCTAAACGCCTTTGGTTTTCTTTCTTTTCCT
Source organism: Durusdinium trenchii (assembly GCA_963970005.1). Taxonomy (NCBI): domain Eukaryota; class Dinophyceae; order Suessiales; family Symbiodiniaceae; genus Durusdinium; species Durusdinium trenchii. Next base: position 313,845 of record CAXAMN010003869.1, read on the forward strand.
TCTGTCTTATGCTCTTTCCTCTTGACTTTCTTTTCTTTAGGCCTTTCGACCTCCTTTTCCTTGATGTCTGAAACGTTTGATGATTTTGCAACACCCTCACGATGTATTCGATTGACAGGGCCTCACGTCGTCCAGGCACCAGCAGGCAGCTGCTAATGCACAGATCTGCTGTTGCCCGAGGTGCCAGTCCATCACGCTCCTAGCAAAAGCAGCTTTCAGAGAATCTTCTCATGCAATTTAATCTCGCAATTTGGTTGGAGGCCATCGCTTAGGTGTTCATGCATCAATCTCACTTGTGCGCCCCCTCTCTCCTGGCTGCGCTTTTGAGACATGATCTGCCCGCGTCTCTTGTCAGCACCATTGGCGACACTGAACCACCTGTAGCCGGCCTGCCGCGAAGTGGAACACCTGAAACTATGTGTTCATGGTTTGGACATGGCGCTCACTTCACTAGCGCCTGCTTCAGCCTGGTCTCAACCTCCTTGTCCAGTACCATCTTGCCGTCCTTCAAGGCTTAATTGCAAGAAGGTTGGACGCCATCGCGATTAGGGTGGAGGCCATCGCTTCTAGGTTCGAGGCTATCGCTTCTAGGCTGGAGGCCATTGTTGTGAGGTTGGAGGCCATTTCCTCTAGGTTGGAGGCCATTGCTATTAGGTTGGAGGCCATGGCTTCTAGGTTGGCGGCCATCGCTAGTAGGTTGGAGGCTATCCCTCATAGGTTGGAGGCAATCGCGGAGGCCATCGCTTCTACGTTGGAGGCCATTGTTATTGGGTTGGAGGCTGCCGCTCTTAGGTTGGAGGCCAGTGCTATTAGCTTGGAGGCCGTCGCCATCGCTCTTAGGTTGGACGCCATTCCTATTACGTTAAAGGCCCGAGAGCATCTGTCTTAGGTTTCAGGCCATCGCTAGTGGGTTGCAGGCCGCTAGTAGGTTGGAGGCCATCGCTATTAGGTTGGAAGCCATGGCTTGTGGGTTGGAGGCCGTCGCTTCTAGGTTGGAGGCCACCGCTCTTAGGTTGGAGGCCATTGCTATTAGCTTGGAGCCCATCGCTAGTAGGTTGGACTATTGCTATTAGGTTGGAGGCCAGAGGGCATCGATCTGTCTTGGGTTTCAGGCCTTCGCTAGTGGGGTGGAGGCCATCGCTAGTAAAGGATGTTTCGCACCACAGCTCACCTCGGATGGAATAACTCAATAGGAAAACACGATTTGCCAGTTGTCCCGTCCGAGATTGATCCTTGGAAGGTCTACCTTTTCCTTCGCCGCCGTCGTCGTCTTTCATGTCTGCAGCTTTAATGGCAGTGTCCTGGCAAGCTCCGAAAAACTCTCTTTGGAATTGTGTGTGTGTGTCTAGTACCTCCGCAATTGCATCGATAATTGCACCATCGTTGCGTCTCCTCAGTGAAACACGGAAAGAAAGGATAAACTATGAAAGATAAAGTACTTAGCTTCCGATCGTTGCGAAATAAAACGCAATAAGCTCAGAGTCAAGATGCAGATTGCTAGGCAGCACCCGTAAAAGCCCTTCCAACGTTGCGCAAAAGACTTTCACATGCGCAAGGATTGCTTCTGGAGGTATACCGGAATATGGCAAAAATGATCCATCATCATTGTCACTCGACCACCTTCAATAAGCCATAGCAAGTAGGCACAGTCTCCGATGAACATCCTGTTTGTTTGCCGCGTACAGTAGCAAGCAATCGCTGCAGAGGCTATGCGGACGAGGTGCTCACTCCAGGAAGGCTGGTGTCTGGTGTCCGCCCTTTTCTGTTGGCAAAATAGCATGTCTATTCATTTGTCTCCCAGGTCCGTCACTGCCGGTGTCCGCCCTTTTCCGTTGGTGATGCAACATTTCTATTCATTCCCCAAACAGTCTACTCTTAGGGGTTCTCAATTCTTAAGATGTGTCCGCCCTTTCTGTCACTGCTGGTGTCCGCCCTTTTCCGCTGGCCATGGAGCATTTCAATTCATTTCTCTCAAAAGTGATCTCTTTACTTTTGCCGACCGCCGCCAGGCTGCACGTCGGTCGTCGTGCTCCCGGGCCTGGCCGCCGCCGCGCGCGCTGGCGGCGTGCCGTCTCTCTCTTTCTCTTTCTCTTGCTCTTTCTCTCTCTCTCTCTCTCTCTCTTTTTGTTTTGTTTGCCGCGCCTGCCGTGCGTCTGCTAGCCGCTTGCTGACGCGCTCCACAAGGTGTAGGAGGCCTGCCTGCCGTTCTCGGCGCCGCGTCCCGTGCGCCCCCGCGCCTCGTCGCCGCGAGCCAGCAGGACGCGCTGCGCAGCCAGCTCCTCGTCCCTCCACTTGGCCACTGGTGGCGCTGCCGCCGTGGCGACCTGCAGCGCGAGGAGGCGCTTGTTCTGTCTCTTCGGGCGTTGGCGCGCCCTGTCCTCTCTTGCCTCCGCCTTGGGGTTCTTCGGCGGCAGGGGCTTGGCGCTGCCCGCGCGCCGCGGTCGACCGCGCGTACCCTTTTGTTCGGCTCGCCTTCTGTGCCTCCCCAGGTCGCAGCGCCACTGCGTAGTCCTGCTGCAGTTTTTGCTTGAGACTCGAGCCGTCCACGGCGTCTCCCAGGTTCGGTTTGGTGCCTGCACTGCTGCTGCACTGCGGGCACCTGCCCTTTCCCCTTTCCAGCATTTCTATCTATTCATTTGTCTCCCAGGTGATTTCTGTACTTCGCCAATGAGGTTACTGTTAGGGGTTCTGAAGGCTTTCTAAGAGTGTCCGCCTTGCTGCGGGAGAGCGTGTCCGCCTTCCGTCCGGCTTGTCTCCCTTTGTCTCTCTTCTTGCTTTTTGTTGTTGGTCACTGTGTCCGTCTTGTCCCCCTTCTGTCTCCCTTTCTCTCCGGTCTTGTCTCCCTTCTTGGTGGTCATTGTGTCCGTCTTGTCTCCCTTCTGTTTCCTTTTGTCTCCCTTATTGTCTCCGTTCTTGTTTGTCATGGTGTTGTCTCCCTTCTTGTTGGTCATTCTTGTCTCCCTTCTTGTTGGTCTTGTTGCCTTCTTGGTGGTCATTGTGTCCATCTCGTCTCCCTTTTGTTTCCTTTTGTCTCCCTTCTTGTCTCCCTTGTGTTGGTGTCTCGAAAAGTAAACTTGGGAATCCCACCTGTTTGGGGCCTACGGTGGCGTAACTTGTAGCGTGCGATGCTCTGAAGTAGCTGTGGCTCGACACTGCTTGCTAAGATTGCACTGATTGATTTCCAAGTAGTTCAGGGAAAGTGTTTGAAAGTCAACACTGGAAGTCATGGCACCTGGCATAAGCCTTCGTCTTTTCAGCTTTTGAATAGCTTCTTCTTGTCCGTTGTCATTCTCCCCCTTCAAAACTACTATCTGCTTGTCCAAACACACCGCTTCCTATCGTGGAGGCCGCGCAGTTCTTTTCTTTTGCTATCTTGACCTCGTTCCTGTACAGAATTCTCTCCACTCCAGAACTTGTTGATTTAGGTGCCACACCAAGACTTGTATCCATTTGCCCCTCCAGCTCCTCTGGCTCCATCTGCTGTAGATGTTTGTCACTCAATCCCTGGCTTTGAGGTGAAGGGTCACTCCCACCGCAAACATGGAAGTCCTCGCTGTCTCTAAAAACATTTCTATGTAGTTGAGCTGGCCTCTTTGTGGATTCAGTGGCTCACCGCAACAGCTTGACCCCAGCCACTTCCGACTTTCTGAGCGCATCCACTGTCTTCTCTCGCGGCAAGCGTGTTCCCCTTCTTCCTTTGGAGTCCTGACATACGGACACGGATGTTTCCATTGGTTCAACAAGCCGTGAATAGCGCCGTTCCCTGAGGGGCAGCAAAGGTCCACTCTTATTGGGTATTGACTACTTCGCAATACAACTGCCACCACGAGAACAACAAAACAAACAAAAGGCAAACGGTCACAACAGAAGCGCAAAGAAGGAAACGACAACAAGTATTGACAAAGGTAACAGTGAGCAACGCAACATCTCCTCTGTCAAGCCATAGGAAGTCTTCGGAACATCAGCGTCTGCTTTTTGTCTTTTTGTTTAGGTTTTTTGGGGGGCAAGCCGCCGTGTCCTTGCTGTCCTTGCTCGTTCAGCAGAACAGCCATATGGGACGTAAGCATCGCTGTCCTGCACCCAGAGTATGACATTATCTGACTTCATATATATATATATATATATTTTTTACTGCAACTGCAACTATGAAATCACATTTGTATAACTTCTGGAATCTCCTGTGACCGGAAGTGGGCCGCTTCAGCAAAGGCTTCGCTCGTGGCCCGAAGCTTCTGACACCGGCCTTGAGGGATCTATGCTCAGACAAAGGGAGACAAAGCAAAATCATCTCAGCCCCGCATCCAAACATGCCATGTCAGACAAGGGGAGACAAGGAGAGACAAAGCAAAGTGATCCCAGCCCAGCGTCCATGGGAGACAAAGTCATCTCAGCCCAGCATCCAGACGCAGACAAGGGAGGACAAGGGGAGACAAAGGGAGACAAAGCAAAATCTCAGCAGCATCCAGACATGCCATGGGAGACAAGGGGAGGCAAAGCAAAATCATCTCAGCCCAGCGTCCAGACATGCCATGGGAGAGAAGGGGAGACAAAGGGCGGGAATCATCTTGGCCCAGCATCGTTTCTATGCAAGAATTGAGAACCCCTCACAGCAAAGCTGTCTAAGAGCAATCCACGTCTGAGTCGTACCAAAGTCAGGTGAGCCCAGGGCAACACCGCGCGATTTGTAACTGAAGTGGTTGACACATAGAAAAAGCATCGGTAGACAGGTCAGCCCTCACCGCTTGTGCAGGTTTGTTGTAGGCTTCCAATATCCCAAGACCGGCTCGCGACTACTTTAGTGTGCCGCAGGTTTTGTGAGATGCTCAAAAGTTGTTACGACTGGATCCCTTCGTATTTCACATATAGCAACAGCGATGCGCTAGTCATGTCTCTCTTCTTATCACAAATTCCATGAACGAGCCACACAACTTGTATAAAGGAGCTCAAGCCAAGCCGCTCTGGCTCCAAACCACGAATCCATCTAATCTCATTCACTCGGCAGTCACTGTCAACTCCAAGACAGGTCCTCTAGACGCAACGATGCGAGCCCTTCGGCCCAGCAAATCGGAGGCAGCCATGGAGGATGCGCACTGATAGCTGATGCAATCCGATATGAGAATACACTATCTTGGCCGTGCTCTGCGCATTGCTTTTTCTCCTTGAATTCTACTTTTGCATATACAGTAGTTGTCTCATCAAATGTAATAGCATTCGCGCGCTTGTTGAAGTCAGTTGTTTCACAGCCATGAAATATCTCTACGCGGAGCCACTGCTCGCAAACACGATTCAGTAAGCGCAGGAAAAATGTGCGCTCTCGACTCACCAAGAAGTTGAAGTACTTCGGGACGCAAGCCTCTTGTATGTCTCCCTGTTGTTTGGGGCAATTGCTCGTACCTTTTTGATGATTTTTATACAGACTATATGCACAAGGGACATCAAATTTGTTAACGCCGAACTAATATGATATGTCTAATGAACAAATGCGTGAGCGGAGCGGAATCGCAGTGTTCCTGATAGGAAGGTTACGGAAAGCTTTCGAGAAGCAAACATAGTAAAGAGTTCTGGTTGAATTTTGCACCATCAGCCCGCGCAGTGGAGTTCTACTAAGACGGACGTCACTGCGCGAAGTGGAAAGCTTTATACAATTAAGATTGCAGTTCGGAATGAGGAATTGTTTCAGCTCCGGGCAGGAAGTATTTCATATAACTCCGTTTCATGCTGCAGAGGGAGAAGCCTCATACTGTTGATGGACAAAATCCTGAACCACTTTGCGCACTGTCTTCTTGCTGCCTTCATTCTCCCTCGTTAACATTGGGGCCGCCGCAGTGGAAAATTTAAAACAAGCTGAAGATCAAAAATCCTGCGCCGCCTCCTAAGAGACATTGAACGAGGGGGCGCAGGGGTTGCTATGCGACCCTTCCAAGGTGAGGTGGTGAGGTGGCACAGGATTTGCTCCATCAACAATATGATTATATTTCAGACCGCTAAGGGAACATATTGCTCAGCCCGCGAAGGTGAATTGTATCTCAGCCCGAGGGGATAGTTTCCTATGATTTAATATCAGTCCGTGAAGGGGAATATTGCTTCAACCAGCGAAGGGGAGAGGTTCCGAGGTTTCAGCGAAGGGGAGAGGTTCCGAGGTTTCCAAGTCCAAGTATTTAGAAATTCTAAAAGGATACAAACAACTAAAAACAAAAAAATAAATCCTTGATGTTCCAAGGTTTCCAGGTATTTCGAAATTAAAACAAACTTCATATTTAGTTTTTTGTCTTCTTTAGATTTTCTAAATACCTGGAAACCTCGGAACCTCAAGGGTTTAAATTTGTAAAAACATATTTTTGTAAAAGGCCGCAAGACAAACCGCAACATATTGAATTTTAACTTTTTTTAAGGCCGCAAAACTAACAATTCTAAATATTTAGTCTCTTTATTTTTTACAGGCAGCAAACCAGAAAAACTAAATATTTTGCTTTTATTTCTTTAGAATATATAGATACATGGAAACCTCGGAACCTCAAGCGTTTAGATTTTTTTAGATTTTTAATAGGCAGCAAAACTAAGCAACTAAATATTTAGTTCTTTTTAAAAATCTTTTGTTCTTCTTAGTAGGCCGCAAAACAAAAATATTTTAGTCATCGTTGCGCCCAGAACTGTTTTCGCACATGGGAAAGATCTCCGGCCATCAACTCCATCAGAAGCGCTCCGTCCACTTCCCCCAAGAAGTCTACGACCTGACGGGCTTTTGAACAGTGAAAGCATGGCAGCTGGGAACGCTTTCACTGTGCCAACCTGAGAGTCGGGCCTTGGGATGCCTGCAGCACTGCATGGCTTTGATCTCGGCCATGAGTGGAGATGCCTCCTTCATGACCTTGATCGCCACAGGAACTGATCCGAAAGTTCCTTGCCACGCCTTCGAATAGCCGCCCTCCCCCAGCTCTACCTTTCAGGCGTAGGGTGCGGAGGCCTTGCCTTCTGCTTCTCCTGCTTCTGTTTGACCTTGCAGCGGCTCACTCCACGGTAGAACCAGGAGGGAAACAGCTCGCGCCTCGTGCAGGCCAACTGCAGCAATGCCAGCGCAGGATTGGCCTTCCACATCTTCCACCTGGCTTCAGGTTGAAGCCCCTTTCATAAAAGTGCTTTCCCCCTAAAAAAAGAGTGAGGAACGCTGTGAGGGCCTGTGTTTTTCAGTGTTTTTGTGTGTTTTTTACTATATTTGGGCTTCTTACGCAAAAAATATGAAATCTGTAGTGGAACAGCTGGTGTTGCATCACATGTTCCAGCTTCAAAAACACAAGAACTGATGCTAAGAGTAGTGAAGCAGCTGGTGTTGCTTTGCTTCAGACTATTCACTCTTGGCGCTGCTCTTCAGCATCATCAACTTTTCTTCTCTTGTGTGGTCTCTTTTTTGTACCAAAGCAAGCCTCAACATCTTGTGACAAGAAGTCACAGAAAGCCTTGAGCTGTGCTGCATCCAGCTTGACTTGCGCATCTCAACACTTGAAAGAAGATGGTGTTAGCACTTCCACATGTGTACCAACAAGCTCCACGAGTCATTTTGTCCAAAAGCTTCTTCCAAGCCCTGGTGCCTTTCCTCTGGCTCATTGGCTTCTTCAAAGCACTCATCAGTAGTGTCAGCCATGTTGAAATGTTTCTTCAAGCCTTCTTTTAACAGCTTTTGGAATTCCTTCCATTGAGGGCTGGAAGTCAAGTTCACAGACTTGCTGTTTTGTATTCATCTCTGCAACCAAGCGCAAGCTTTGCTATGGCATAGTGGCTGGCTCTGAACTTCACAAAGGTCTGGCCATCATGTTTTGTCACAAGTGCTTCAGGCAGCACCACAGGAGGGCCATCATTGTATTTCAAGGCAATCTGATTGATGACCTGCATTTTCTTGGGCCAAATACTTTAGGCATACATTTGTATCACAAACAATGGCCTTGCAGACAGCACAGTGTGCAAACTCAAAAAACACACAGCTTCTAGTAGCTAAGTTTCAGCTTGTAATGTTTGTTTTGAACAATTGAAGGCATAAAGCCAAAATTTGCATGGCGCATTGTTTTTGTCCTGGCAAGCTTTGGGTTTTGGGTCTACCTCATCCCTGGTTTTTGGGTCTCCTCATCCCTTTAGGATTTTTTTGGTCTCTTCTTGGGCTGCTCATCATGGGTCTCTGCATCACCTGCTGCCTCATCCTCTTTCTCATACATCAATTGTGCACCTGCTTCGATGTTGGCCTTGCTTTTGAAACAAGGCATTGACAAAGACAATTTGCCATGTGCCACCTTCACATCTGACAGAGTCACATTGGCCAAACAGTGTCATTGGTTTCTGCAACCCAAAAGAAAGGCGCTATAGCACCAGTGCCTTTCTTGAGGTCCAGCTTTGGCTGCTGGACTTGGTAGTAACTCTTGTCTTTCAGGTTGGTCACAACCACCTTGGCTTTCTTCAATTGCTCAGCTGTAATCTTTTGCACCATACCAAATGGGAAAATCTTCAAACTGACCTTTCTGACTGGCTTTGCAGCATAAACCTTGTGGTCATCCATGAACAAAAGGGATTTCAAATCCACAGCTGCATCATCCCAAAAAATTATTGAGCAAGGCCAGCTGCACTTCATGAGAAGAGCAGGGGAAGCTGTTTGCATCACAGGTCCCAGCCACAGAAGCTATGGATGATAACAGTAGTGAAGCAGCTGGAGTTGCATCACATGCTCCAAGCTACAAACACCTGATGATAAACAATCAGGGAAGGGTCTAGGGGGGGGTTCCTAGTTGGGAGAGTGGGGGGGGTCGAGCAAAAAAACTCAAAAATCTCCCCCCCAGAAATCCCTCTCTTCCACCTTCATAGTAAGAGGTCCTTGTTCCTTGCCTACATTGTGTGGCACATAAGCTTTTATTATTGTTTCGCTTTTTTTCAATAGCTAACAAAAATAAATATAGGAAAAGAACACACAGTCTATATATAAAAAAGTGATTTTATTAAAAGCAATAGCTTTTTGGAAGCACTGAAAAACGCAGGCCCCCACAGATTGCCTTTCTGTAAAAAAAGGTGTGTAAAAAAGTGGGTTTCCAACACCGTCCTTTCTCTGGGTTAGGTGGGAGGCCATCGCTAGTAGGTTGGAGGCCATTGCTATTAGGTTCACTTCTTCGCTGGCTCTGCTCTCCTGTGGCTGATGCCAAATGGTGATGCGGATGGAGCCTGAAAGACTGGAAGAAGCTCTGAGCATGTTCGAAGACATTCGAAGTGTTCTTCAGATTTTAAGAATTCGAAATCACATGGTGCATTTAGTGTGCCGCCAGACTGCAAGACGGAATCCACACATCAAGTGAGGTCTGGACTGATGGGCATCATCTGAAATAGCTGAAGTCGTAGCAGCTCCAAGACACCTCCCACAGCTTCAAGCAAAAACAGCGCAGTTCGGACCTGCTCGGCACACCCTCTTAGCAGTCTCTTTGTGGTGCCACTTTCAAACACAACTTGCCTATGCTCGCCCACCCTCGTTTTGCTTCACTCTTCGATGGCCTCCAACCTACTAGCGATCTTGCTACTAGTAGTAAGGCCAGGAGCCCCTATAGTAGCGTCCGATCGCTCCTAGTAGCGATGCCCTTGTTACTACTAGCGATGCACTTGTTACTACTAGCTTCTTGTTACTACTAGTAAGGCACCTGTTACTACTAGCGATGCCCTTGTTACTGCTGACTCTTTTTATCCTTTGCAGCACCATGCCAAGTGCTCAAGTACCGCTCGATGGACTCTAGCCCAGCGTGGGTAGCGGTAGCGTCCGCGCACAGCACGGAGCACAGCGGCCGAGTCCTGGAGGACGAGTGGGTCTCACAATGAGGACAAGTCTGGGATGGGCAAAGAGGCAGGAAGTAGCATGAAGTAGCTATATAAGTTTGTAAGAAAAAAGCAGAAGGAAAAGGAAGAAGGAAAAGGAGAAGGAAAAGGAAAAGGAAACAGTTGATGAGAAGGAGAAGGAAAATCGGGAGACGGTTTCGGCGACACTTTTTTCTTTTTTTAACGGTGCTGCAGTTCTGCTCAAGAAGAGCTGCTCAATGAGCTGAAGCACAGAGTGTCCCTTCTTTCAACAAGTTCGCTCACTATATGTGTAGACATGTTCTTATTAAGTTCCTCCTCGCTATGTTCAAACACATGATGCTTTTAGGCCGTGACATTTGCAAGTGCTATCAGTGTGATCTGAACACGGCGGCAAGAATTTCCGCAGCGCCGGTAGATACCTGTTGCTATGAACAAGAATGCAACTGCATTGGCTTTAAGTCTGGCCTCATCTCCAAGTCTTGCCAACATTCCAAGGCTACTAGGAGCAAGGACGCTACTAGGGGCTCCTGGCCTTACTACCAGGAACAAGAAGCTACTAGGAGCAAAGGGCATCGCTACGAACGGAGCAAGGAAGGCTACTAGAGGCAAGAAGCTACTAGTAACAGTCCGATACAGTGTACATCCTTTTGAACAACAAGAAGCTACTAGTAACACGTGCATCGCTTCTAGTAACAAGTGCCTTACTAGTAGTAACAAGGACGCTAGTAACAAGGGGCGTCACTAAATGAGTTTCAAATCTGAAGCGCCTTGATCCGATCGCCTTGCCTTTCACTACTCACAGCAACGCTATACCTGGAACCACATAAGTCACGCTTTTGAAGGTTTTAATGTAAAAAAAGGTCTACGAAAAGGGTTTTGGATTGGGTTCCTCTTTCCAGCCTCAACACGAGAAAACTACAGCACGGCTTTGGACCTCTCAGTCTTACACGCGAATGCAAAGCAAACTCCTCCTCGACAGGAAGATGTTGACAGAGTGCTGCTTCCTGACAGTTGCAACGACTAGGAACAAAGGGCATCGTTACTGGGACGCTACTAGGAGCAAATTTGACTGTCGTGTTCTTGCTGCTTCGAGTTGTAGTTTGTCTTTAGATGCCAAGAGCTCCTAGTAGCGATGCCCTTTGTTACTAGTAGCATCCTTGCTCCTACTAGCGATGGCCTCCAACCTACTAGCGATGTCTTAACTTGCTCCAGGTTTGTTTCGCTCGAATTGGTAGGACCTAGGCGTTTCAAAGAATTGCCTTGTAGCAAACTACAACTTGATTTTCTATTTTTTGCTCCCCCAGACATCCCAGACATCTTGGCAAGGCATTTCCAGACCCAGCAAGGCCCTCAAGAATGCTCTGCCCCAAAGGCGCTCTTTTCGAAGCAGGAAGCCCCTGGTAGCGATGCCCTTTGCTCCTAGTAGCGGATTCTTACTTTTCCTCTCTTTCTTTTCATGTTCTTTGCTCTTTGGACCTTTCCTTCTTCCTTCCTTTCTTTTTCCATCCTTTTTGCCGAGAATCAAATGTGTCGATGTCCGTCACAAAGGGAGCCAAGGCCAATGCCAACTGCCTAGGTGGAGTGTCAAAATGTTGCCAAACACATCATGCGCCATGAGCTCTTTTGTCAGAACAATCCCCTGCGGCTGGTACCGGAACGCAATTGAAGCTTTTTGAAGGTCTTGAACGACCGTGCTTTCTGTTAACAGTGGGCGATGCTTCACGCTTCACACTAGTGCCAAAGGCAATTTGGAGGAGAACTGTTGGAGTTATGGACAGTTTAAAAAAAAGGAATAGAGGAGGAGGATAGAGGAGGAGGAAAGGTCTTGAGGTCTAAAGAAAAGAAAAAAGGGAAGGAAGGAAGGAAGGAAGGACGGAAGGAAGGAAGGAAGAGAAAACGGAAGAGAAAAGAATGGTCTGAAGGTCTAAAGAAAAGGAACAAAAAGGGCAAAACTATACCAACGAGTATTTCCGTATCCACGTGTGCACGAAGGGGTGATGCAGGGACTGAAATGGTAGTCAAGAAAAACATCTCTGGGCGAGGGCAGCCTCAGGGCAGCTGTGAAGTGGTTGCACTTGGGTCAAACATTTTCATAGGGAATTTTTGTAGGGAACTATAGTACCTACAGAAGACATACTAGTAGCTTCTTGCTACTAGCAGGAGCCCCTAGTAGGGTCCTTGCTCCTAGTAGTAAGGACAGGAGCCCCTAGTAGCTTCTTTGTAACTACTAGTAAGGCACTTGTTACTAGTAGCGATGCACTTGTTCCTAGTAGCTTCTCGTTACTATAGCCAGGTGTTTTTGGTAGGCGAACGGAACTGAGGGATGGAACACTCAATGGACGGGTGTAGTTGGCGATGGGTTTCTGTGGGCTCTCTGTGGCGTCGCAACATTTAATATAATTCTAATTTGTTACTACTAGTAAGGCACTTGTTTCCAATAGCTTCTTGTTACTACTAGTAAGGCACTTGTTTCTAATAGCTTC
>CAXAMN010003869.1:326153-357761 GCA_963970005.1 Durusdinium trenchii
GCACTTGTTTCTAATAGCTTCTTGTTACTACTAGTAAGGCACTTGTTACTAGAAGCATTCATGGTATGATCGCCTGTTCTGGTCGCAGGTGTTTTCGCGACGGCAATGCGGGTGTTACACTGGTGGGTCAGAACCGGAACACCAACTCCTTCGTTTGACAAGTTTGCTGACACGCAAACGCCGCTTCGATCTATGTCTGACCCCTCGCACTTAAACAAACGCGCTTTTCGCACAACTGACAAGAAACTCACGTGAACTTCGCAGCAGTGGGACTGCCAGGGCAGCAGAAGCTGGAAGAGGCCTCGTGAAACTCAAAACTTGGTGCCACGGTGTCACACCAAGGAAAGAAAAAGAAGGTCTCATTTCAGTAAGAGCGATGGCCTTCAACCTAGTAGCGATGGCCTCTCAAGATCAAACGAAAAGAAAAAATGACTTTATCATTTCCGTAAGTTTTCCTTTTTTTAAGCAGAGCCAGTTTTCCTTTTCTTAACATACAGTTTTCTGAGGATTGGCGTTGCTGTCCCATTCCGCTTTCCTGCCAATTTCTTTTTCCAAATCAACCCAATTGAGCTTGGAACGCTTGGCGGGCCCAAATGGCCAAAACCTCCTCACAAGTTGATCAAGCTCCATAGCTTTCTTCACTACCCAATGCTAGGAGGCCATCGCTAATAGGTTGCTATTGACAGGTTTTAGGATGTGTTAGGTCTCGAATGCGTCAGCCCAAAAGGTTTGGCTCTCCTGCTGTATGCTTTCATCACCCATGGCGCATGCTGCCGCCAACGTTTCCGGAGACGTGCTCACGAGCTTTGCCTCGGATGAGCAAAGCTGCTAACAGCGAATTATATTTGAAACAAAGCAGCGAGCAGTCGCTGCCGTCAGCCGTTTTCCACCGAGGCGGATGCGTAACCTAAGGCTTGAGGCGCCTAAATGCCATCGGGTAAACACGACGCTCTCTCAGTCCGGATCAATGCCGATCGAACAAGTTCGCTTCTTCAGTAGATGTCTTTTCTTTCTTGATCCGAGACTGGAAAACGCTCACCAAACAATCTGCCACGCAACCAAGAAGCTCCTGCTTCTTTCCGAGTAGAGTCAAATCCTCTTTCGACTCCAAAACCCTCCACTCCGAGCGACCATCTTCAAGGTCAAATCTTCCATATGTACTTCGGAGGGGAAAACGCCAAACACTGTACCTAGCATCGGGAACTCGAAAGGATTTCGCTCCATAAGCGACGTGAACTACCAAACCCGATTTCTGATGCCACCCGGGATTCCTACAAACATTCAGCAGGAACGGGAGAATTGGCATTTTGCCTTCCAGGGGCACACCAGGCAACGGCCCTTTCACTGCAGCATCAGTGATCTTCTTCTTCTTGGGCTGTTTCACGTAGTTGGCATTAAACACATAGCTCCATCGTCCACAATCTAGGATTTTGTGCAGGTGGTCCAGTGGCATCTCCTTGGTACCTGCGTCAACCCACATGTTGGCTGTCGCCGTCCACTTGAGTGAGGTGTTGGCTCCTCCAAGGGTAGCCCTGATCCAGGCTACTGAGAAGGCGAGTGACTTCTGCGCTCCATACGTGTTGGTGTCACTGTTCCCTCTGTCGAAAGTGTCCTTGGCATCTGTAATTGCCGTCATCGGAATCACCTCCATGACTTTATGAGCGTCTCTCCGCTCCATCGGAAGACCAGCCAGCACGCTGAAACATCCACGACAGAAAACACCAGCGTCCATTGCCTCCTCCAAACCAAGGGTTTCAGAGCTGTACGTCGATCGACAGACTCTGGGAAGTCGATGACTTCGTGCGTCCAAAACATTGAACCACCCTTCTCGTCCTTGAAGAAGGTTTTCATCACAAACCAAAATGAAGTAGGAGCTCTGGCTATACAACTTCTCTTGACCTTCAACACCACCGGACTTTGTGGTATTTCCCAAGGAGGCGTCCGAAATCACAAGGATCCCTGCCTTTTCCAAAGGAAGGTCACGGAAAACCAGCTTGAAGTCGCTCCGCCGTTTGAACTCTTTCACTAGGAGGTTTGCCTTTGTCAACGTGGCCACACATGGTTTCTCACCTTGGAGTGTGCTGAGGGCATAGGCTTGGTCGAATCTCAGCTGGGCTACCAACCATTGCAAAGAACCTAAAATGGCTCTGAGTTGGCGACGTTCACTGTCGCTCAATTCTGCTTGTGGCATTGCCCTGCGAGAAGTCGGAACTGCCACTGGCTTCAAATTGCTGTGGTACTCCACCATGGACAACTCAATCTCTCCAGAGGGCACCATTCGGATTCGTTTTCCACAGAAGACGAAGTCGTCGAACTCCACTGTTCCGAATCCAAGCTTGGCACCGATTGCCATCAGGCTCTCTTGAGCTTTGGAGTTGCCACCAAGCAAAAGGTCATCAACATGGGATATGACCATCCCTTCCAGCTGTTTTCGATCTTCTGACCACAGCATCCAACAAGCATAGTCAATGACACTTCTCTCCCAACCGGCCTCCAAAAACGACTGGTTGAGCTTGAGGTACCATTGTCTTGGCGCATCAGCAAGACCAAACACGCCCTTGCGAATCTTTGCCAACTGATTGCCAAAAGGAAGCTTTGGATCATCACCCTTCACGTTTTCCAAAAACAACTCCCTGGTCCCCTCCATGTAGGCGTCGCCCTTCAAGAAGGCAGACTTCACATCAGCACTCATCAATCTCCAGCAATCCTTTGGCTCAGGATGTCTTTTGGAGTTGTGCGCCGTGTAGATGAAGAGCAGGTGTTGGGAGATTCTGGAACCAGTAGGCGCATCTTTGCGCAACGCGAAGGAGAACACATCCTTGTATCCTGGCACGATCACTCTGGCACGGGCTTTGAGCGGCAAAGGGTTCTGAGCTGTTCGCAAGCTTTCATGGCGATCAGTGAAAACATACCGCGGAGTGAGTATGCGGCTGTCTTCTTTGTAAGCTTTGAGCCTCTTTCTCACCTCATCAGACTCTTCAGGCGTCAGGATCTCAATGGCATCGTTCTCCTCCCAGACTGCCCAAGCCTGCTTGGCGGCTTCTGCAAAGGCGATCTTCTCATCACTGGTCATGGAACGCCAGTGGAACTCTTTGCGCGCGGCTTGAACAGCGTTTACCTCCTGGGTCGAAGGTGCACCAGTAGGCCAAGGAACTCCTAGCCGTTGATGAACTTGCCATTCAGAACGAGATGGTAGATCCCATCTTCCACCCCAGCTGCCATGGTCTTTCACTTCACTCTCCAAGGGATCCATGCGATCCAAACAGGCTCCAAGTTGAGCTTGCCTCAAAGGATGCACATTTGGTTCAGCTAAACGCTCCAAGATCTGTTCCTTGGAAAGAACATGTACTTCATGATCAACAGGGTTGACTCGGCTCACTTGCAACTGTTCACTATCAGGCCCACGGGCAAACTCTTCACCTTCTTTTCTCAGGGAGTCTGGATCTTGTTCGGCAGGTCGTTTCTGTCCACCACTCTCTTCACGGCTTTGGTCAAGCCTTTGAGCTCTTTCAATTGAAGCGCCCAGCAAAGGTGCACTCGTCTTCCTTTCTCTCATGCGTTGGTCCGCTTCAGGAAAAGGTGAGGCCTGGGCAAAATCACTGGTTCGTCTCGAAGGCACTGTTGACCCAACTTGTGAAGGGATCTGAGGAGTCGCTGGAACAATAATCGGAAGAAATTCACGAGCACCCACAGGCGGCAGGTCTTCACCACGCAAAGGAGCACCCTCCTCTATGGGGATGCCAGCCGACGACGAAGGAAGGAAAGCAGGGGTTGCAGGATTCCGCAACTCATCATCAGCTTCTGTCACACCATCCTCTTCCGGCAACAAATGAACTTCTCCGGCACCAGGAAGTGGAACATCGAGACGTGCTGCCTCGACTGCTTCTTCAATGGCTTCACGCCAAGTCCCGGCTGCGATCTGTTCCATGGAGCTGGCCTTGCGCACATGTTCAAGCGCGCATTTTGTGAGTTGGCCCTTGTAGGACAAGAAGGCGCTGGAATTGCCCTCCAAAGCCACTAACAAAGCAGGTCCATGCCATCTCTTCAGTGTCAAACGCTTGCGACTCACCGAGGTCTTGGTGTTGAACCGCAAGGGCCTGTAGAAGTAGCAAATGCTTCCAAGTTCAGGCAAAGACTCAAAGGTGGCATCTCGAGATCGTGCCAATTCCGCCTTTCTCATTCCACGTGAGAAGTGGAGTCGAGTCATAGCCACTTTGGCCACCTCCCTCATCGCCAGCTGGCGGGCCAAACTAGGTTTGGACTCGATGAGTCCATGTTCTGCCAAACGCTGTTGAACTCCACCAAGAACGTCACCAATCATCCGGGGTTGTCGTCCGAGCGCAGCCTGATATGGTGAAGTCCCTGACTCACCATCAACATCACCATTGTAAGCCGCAACGGCTTCAGCCAGAGCGAGGTCCATCTCCTCTTTGGTCACCACTGACTTCGAACGCACAATGGCTGACATCAAGGTTTTCAGGATTCCTCCTGACTTCTCTGCGACACCGTTTTGCCATGGGGCTTGTACGGCTATGTGGTGCAGCAAGGTCGAAATGGATGAGGTCCATTCCTCCATTTCCCATGAAATGAATTCACGGCCTTGATCGCAGACCAAAACACGAGGGGCACCAAAAGTAGGAAGCCATCGAGTTGCCATGAAGCGAATCACTTCCTTAGTTGACTTGTCTGCCAAAATCTCTGCTGCGTGGAACCTCGTGGCATAGTCGGTGCAATGGGCCACGAAGTACTTCTTCTCTCTGGCATCTTCAATCTCTAACAGATCCAAATGAACTTGGTCACCTAGATCTTTTGGCGTCGGCAAAGAGGCTGGTCGTCTCACTTTTGGGGGCTTCCTCTCTTGACAGACTGCACACTGATGTCTCTTGGCTGCCACGATCGCCTCCAAAGGTGCTCCAGCCAAAGTCAGAGCCCGAGCAAGGCGAGTGTTGCTTCTATGACCTGTGTTTTCATGAAGACGGCGAATCGTCGCCTTCACACTGCCAGGGATCACCAGCTTTTTCTCATCTGGGGACACTGCGAACTCCTCATCAGAGGCCTCATTGTCCTCAATCTCTCCTCGAACAGCGACCACTTGGTCTCCATCGTCCTCATGGACACCTGCAACCAAAACTTCACAGGGCTTGAAGTCCTTCTCGAACTGGGCTTCCAGTCCGCGAACCAAAGTGCGAGCCAAGGCCCGAGGATACAGTCCAGCAGGAGCTGTGATTCTCGAACCTCCAAGAACCGGCGTGTGGGAATGGTCACGCATGCAACACACCCCATCCAGCATACTTGTAACGCACGAAGAAGAACTCACCACCTGGGTCGGCTTCTTACGCAGGTCTCCTGAGACACTCCGAAGGCCAAAACGGCACTGATCAAAGACAGCTGGAAAAACATTTTCCTCCTCCAAAAACCTCTTCATTTCAGGTTCACTCCAAGCCAAGGATGGCTTAGGGTTCTCGAGGATGCAGTGTCGTCCTTCGCTCATTTGAATGCGGGCGATCTCCAAGGCAAATTTCATCAGAATGCGGCCTGCATGAAGACGAGCAGGCCAGGAGCGGTGTCCCTTCTTGTTCAGGAACTGGAGTGGACTGAAGGGCCCACACGGAAACGCCAGTACCACACAAAAGGGTTTCTCCGTCTTCACCTTTTCAATGGCAGCTTCTCGATGACGACGAAGCAGGAAATTCCAACCATTGTCCAAGCTCATAGATGTCCCAACTTTGTGACCACGACGTTTTGCTTCCTGCGTCACGTTTCTCGCACTCGTGTAAATCTCGGTCACAAGGGGCTGGTCATTCGAAGACACTTTGTCGTTCATTAGGGTCTCATTGACCTTGAAGTTCAAGTCAATCGGTTGGACAAAGATCTCGTCGTCAAGAAAGCTCTTCATCTCCTCATAGTACTCAGTCTCAAGCAACTCTTTGATCTTCTTGGGAGCTTGGGACACACGACGGCGATCTTGTTCATGTTGATTCCAAGCCTGAGCAATCAGCTGAGCTTGGCCCTTTTTGAGCTGTTGGTGGATCACATAGCGGTTCAGGGATCCAGAGCCGCTTCCATCTCTTCCTGAGTCAAGAGGTAGTAATCCTCCCCGTAGTGTGCTGCCAGTTTGGCCTCCCAATCTTGTTCCAAGCTCATGTTCACCTCTTGGCGAAACTCCGGATCGGTCCGGTAAGCCTCCTCCATGCTCACATCTCGGCCCTGACTTAGACCGTATCCCATGGGGTTCCTCATGCGCATCATGTCCTCGTCGGTCATCAAACTGGGCTCTGTCATCAGGCTTGTCAGGTCGACCGGCTGTTGAGGAATGCGACCGGCGCGAAGTTCTTGAAGCTCCAAAGCCATATTGTCCAGTGCGGACTGGAACTTGCCTTGCATCTCTTGCACCTGCGACCATGGGACTGTCGCCGGAGGAGGTCTGGAGGACGACCCGCTGCTTGTCGCTCCTTGCGGAACGAGAGACCTTTTCTCTGTCTTGCCTTGAGGTTTGGCCTTTGCCGCAGTCTTTGTCTCCTTGAGTAAGGCCACCATGGGTTTCACCTTCTCCTTGATCTGTTCGACATTGTCGGTGGGCTGGATCTCGACGTTCAGCAGTGCCGCCAACCTGATCAGATCCTTTCTCAAGGTAGGGAGTCCGCCGCGAGGCCCAATCAAGGCTCGAGCAAGTTCGTCTTGTTCTCCCCGATGTTCTGCCTCCTGAGCTTTCTGCTTTGCCTCGGCCAGAGCGGCCGACTTCACCCTTTGAGAGAGACCTTTGGCCGATTTGGCCAATTTGAAGCCCTGCAACACCGGATCCTCGCAAAAGGCTGTGTCCAATCCCATCCGGTTCCTCAGGTGAATGCAGTCGCCAAGGTTCTCGTAGGTGAAGCTGTTTTGAGCTTTGGCCGTATGCCGCTTTGATACAACTCCTTCCATCACTTGCACACGGCACTGAGCTTCCCACTTGTCCAGCGTTGAGGTAGCTGGGTATGGCAAAGGCAGATAGCGCAAAGAGGATCTTGGCAATAGCCAGAGCAGGACGCCTTTGGCTGACCATTGAAACCTTTCTCGCATGCGGAGAATCATCCGCCGCCATCTCAGATCGATTTGGCTGA
Source organism: Durusdinium trenchii (assembly GCA_963970005.1). Taxonomy (NCBI): domain Eukaryota; class Dinophyceae; order Suessiales; family Symbiodiniaceae; genus Durusdinium; species Durusdinium trenchii. The sequence goes on from CAXAMN010003869.1 coordinate 333,254, forward strand.
AGGCTTCGCTCACTGGCATGCTCCTTCGTCGTAGTGCTCGACCTTCGTGTAGGAGATGTTGTCCGTGTCACAACTCGTTCCGAGGAACGAGACATAGGCGCTTGAACCGAAGGAGCCAAAGAAGGGGAGCTTGACAAAACGGAGCAAACAAGATGACCCACTCTCATGCTATTCTCAGTCAAAAAATGATCATGACCATCATGCTCTGCCTTCAAAAACGAAGTTGAACCACGTTTCAGCCGTTTCTGCAACCACTGCGGAGTGCTCAACTGAAGTTCAATGACTCCATCCAAACCCAACCTTCTCCATCTCTGAGGTTCCAGACCTGCCCATTGACCAGGAAGGAGTCCAAGGCAGTAATGGCCTGCAGCCAGCTGGTTCAGATGAATGGGCTTGCCATCGAGCAACTCACAGTGCAGAACCCTTCGTGAAAAACTCATCACCGCCCCAACCGCTTCCAAAAAGTCCCGGCCCAAGAGGAGTCCAAGTGAAGGAACCTGAACCACCGATGTCCAAAAACACAAAGTGACCCCTCCAATCACCGTCGGAAGCCGCCAGCGCTGGGTGCTGATCTGGGTTCCACCGTTGCCAAAACAAAATGTCTCTTTCTCATCTTCAACCTTCACGAGGTCGATCACTTCTTTGGGGGCAGTTGCACGAAGTCGTTTCAAAAAGCTTGACAACCATTCCGGCCCGGTACATGTTCTATTGCAAGCACTGTCCAAAGCACCAACCAGCCTTTTGTCGGTCGAGAGCACGCTGAAGGCGTTGACCTCTTTGGGCTTGTGAGACATGTCCAAGGCCATCTCGAAACCTTCTGCAAGAGGCTTCGCGTCTCGAAAAGTCATCAAGACTTCATGACCATCATCCGAAGCTGGAGCACCATGTTCAGTGTTCAGCGCTTCGGTCACCTTGACTTGCTTCTGGGGAGACTTTGACTTCTTCCTCCCAAGCTGCTGACCTGGCTTTTGACATTCAGGATCTCCAGCCCAGTGTCCAGGAAGCCCGCAATCGAAACACGGGTGTTTGTCCGACTGCTTTTTCAAGTTCACCTTGCCGGCGTTGGAAGTGCTGGAAGGCGATGGCTTGCCATATCCACGATCACGTCGAACTTCTTGCAACTTGGACCTGGCCTCTTTCATGGTCAAAAAGGCCTCAGCAGCGGCTTCAACACTATCTTCAACTTCTTGAAGGGTCTCTTGGTCAAGACCGCTGGCTGCGGCCTCCTCCAACTCGGCCGCCAACACCTCAGCCTCGGTTTGGAGGACTTCCTCCAGGAACTGACCTTCAGGTTCATCCTCTTCTTGCTCATGAGGGAGCTCGTCATTCTCATCATCCACCTCCGACACCATGGCCTGTTTGGCCGGAGCAGGTCGACGGTACGAGGTAAACCGACTTGACGAGGTTGTCGACGAACCTGACCTGAAGGACCTAGGTGCAGAACTGGCCATAGAGGGGGCGTACGACGAAGGGCGGCTTGACGAGGGACCTTGCTGGTTGAGAAACTTCTGAAGCAAGGGAGCTCGTTCTCCATCTGACCTCCGGTGAAGCGGGTCAGCAACATGCAAGTCCTTGAAAAGCCTCAGAACTTCACGTTCTATTGTTGGGTAATCTTCAGCTCCACCAAGTGCCGTCTCAAGGAGCTGGGTGCGGATGGCATCCAAACCCAACTTATGCTTGAACCACCAACCCAACTCGCCATCTGCTATGACCACACCTTCAGCTCGAAGTTCAGAAACCAAGGACCTGAACCGAGTAGCGAACTCAGAGATCCGTTCGCCGGATCGACGCTTGAGCTCCAGGTAGAAGACATTCCTCAATTCACCTCTCTTGTCTAGGGATGTCCTCCCGGTCATCGATTCTAGCGCAGCCAAAAGCTTGTTGATGCCACTGAGCGGGTCCTCAGGTGTCACCACCACATCGTCGCCGGTAGTGGGATCCGGCAACTTGACCTCTTTCTGGTACTCCAATTCGCTTGGATCAAATTCTTCTCCTCTCTGCTTCACCATGCCGCTTTGGCGAAGCAACCATCTTGCGGCCAAATTGTATTTCTTGGTCGACTGGATATCGAGCCCAGCCAACCACCATGACATCTCTCGACGAAACGTCCTCCATGTTTGAGGACTTCCGTCCCAGGTAGGGACGCGACTCCAAGCACCTCCATTCGCGTCCTTCTCATCCGACATGGTGCCTCAAAAGAAGACGCCTTCCTCAGGAAGGCGATGAAACAGGTGAAAGCTTCAGCAAAAAGTCAAATTCCTCTTCTCGAACTCCTTTTCCTCGAACCTATCGAACAAGGCGCGTGCCTATCAAAAGGATCAAGGGGCCAAAGAACCCAGGAAGAACTTATTCGCCCTGTCCCCGACCGTCACCGAGTGAACCGCCTGGTGCACCCGGCACAAACTCAAGAACAAAGGCCTTGTCCGTGCAAAAGACCAACCAAGCAAAGCGAAGCGGAGAGCAGCGCAAAACAACAGGCCCCAACCAACCAGATAGCTCCGGTGCCACTGAAACAAAGCAGCGAGCAGTCGCTGCCGTCAGCCGTTTTCCACCGAGGCGGATGCGTAACCTAAGGCTTGAGGCGCCTAAATGCCATCGGGTAAACACGACGCTCTCTCAGTCCGGATCAATGCCGATCGAACAAGTTCGCTTCTTCAATATTAGACCTGCAACCTACTAGCGTTGGCCTCCGACCTAATAGCAAACTAGATAAGTTCTTTTCTTTTTTCCTTTGTTTCTAGTAGCGATGGCCTCCAACCTAGTAGCGAGCTGCAAGATGCTGCATGAAATCAAATGCAACGCAATCCATGCATGGCCTTTTGCTCTGAAGACTCCCCTTTCCTTTTGTCATTTAGACCTTCTCTTTTTCTGTTCCTAGTAGCGATGCCCTTTGCTCCTAGTTTGCTCCTAGTAAGGCCAGGAGCCTCGAACGTAGCGTCCTTGCGAGCCCCTGGTAGCGTCCTTGCTACTAGTAGCGACGCTGCCACTGTACGATATGTCCTTTTTTCTTTGCTTTCTGTCTTTGGACCGGTCGAGGCCTGTACTGCTAACAAAACGGTTTCTTAAAATATCGTTTCTTTCTTGTACCTAACTCGTTATCTTCTTAAAACCGAAATCTTTTCTTTTTCCAGTTGTTGATCGCCTTTTCCTACAGACCAACAATGCCTTGCTCACGTTGGTTTGTGTCCGGAATGCGCTGATTCCAACTTGGTGTCGGGCCAGCGAAATGCAGCGGGGTAGGTCAGACCTGAGCCACGTCAGGCTCAAGTAGTCAAGAAAAAACTAGTAAAAGAACATCATAAACATAAAAACCGCATGTTTCCATACTTAAGTTTTTAAGACACAGTAAAGGCCAGCACTCAAACATGTTCAACTTCAGGTTCTATGGTGGAGAACACGCATGGGCCATCTCGCCTGGATAGATTGTGCAAAAGGGTGGCGAATGGTCCTAGAGCTCGCCGCTTGAAATGCTGCAATGACCTCGAACGAAACAGCGCATCCGAACGCCAACGAACAAAACCACTACACACCTATCGCAAAGGCACCTTGCTTCAGCAGAATCCTAATAGCAAAAGGAACCTAATAGGAATGGCCTCCAACCTTAGTAGCTTCTGACTGTAGTAATGGCCTCCAGTTGATTGCACTGTGACCGACCTCCGACCGAATCTTCGTGATCAAGAAACAGAAGCTGAAATCGTCCAGCAATGTCAGCGCTCCAACCAACCCCAAAATGAACCGGCCAAGCATCACTTGGCACTTTCCTGAGTTAGCGATAGCCTCCCAACCTGAAAGCGACCTCCAACCTACTAGCGATGGCCTCTAACCTAAGACGGGTACATGCGACACACCTAAATTGAATGACATTCTTTTGACATGCACGGTGAACAAACACTTGGCTTGGCATAACCAAGGTGCCATTCAAAATGTTGAACTGCTCCAGCCTGGAGTTGGCAAATCGATGATGGAATCCGCGTCGGCACGTCTTTTTCGATATACACGTAGAATACAAAGTTGTTCTTGTGTTGTAGAGATCACGGCGAGCTCAATCATGAAGGGTAGCTAAACTACTCACATTGACACTTTTCTTGGTGAGGGACCATTTGTGCTACTCCAGAACACGATTGGTCGTCCGGCTCTTTACCACAGGACAGGCATGTTTTGATCACAGGTGGTTAGACGTGTGAAGCTTCAAATTTCATGTCCACATGACTTCCATCGCTTGCCATGATGCCAACTTGTAAACTCCATTGCCAACCATGCGTCCGCCAACCATTGCCAATGGAGGAAGCACCCGACATATCTTGCAAATGCAAAAACACATTTCTTGTCAGAGAATGGCCAAGTCTCGCCATGGTTTGCTGGAAACTCCGGAATACCCAAGTTGATTTCTCAACACAAACCTGGTGGCATGTGTCACAGCAAACGAACTTTTATGTAGTTTGGCGCAGGGAACGGGGCTGCGCAATCTTTGCGTGTGCCAGGTTTGAGGCAGTGTAATAGGAAGGGTAGCTAACTCAGGCTGAGTTTGGTCACAAACACACCTGGCCTTTGTGAAGCCCAAAATCTGCAAGTCTGTGTCGAGGATGAGGCCAACTTTGTCCTCCTGGTGATGTGTGTTGGTATCTTTGGCTAGTTTCGTTGGATCTTGTCCAAATGGGCAACTCAACCCAACGCAATCCTCCTGCCAGCGCGGCAAAACACCGTTGTCGACGGCTGTGTCTCCACCTATCCAGCTTCCTTCGCTGCCACCTCCTGCCCAACGAAACAAGTGGAGCTCAAATGGTGAAGAAACACATCCTTCTGAAAAGGCTTTCCAAGAAGCTACTAGTAACAAGTGCATCGCTACTAGTAACAGGTGCTTTACTAGTAGTCACAAGAAGCTAGTAGTAACAAGGAACAAAATCCATCTCCGGCATCACAGGCGATGAACACGTCGCCATCGCCAGCTTCCCACCAAATGCCTGAACCACATCGTTGCGACCTCAAATTGCCATAGGTTTGAGATTTTTTTCCACAAAATTAACATGGAACAAACACATAAGATAACACACACATCTTGTTTAACACTTGTATCCCAGATGCAAATCACTTTTGTCCAGAACGAGGCCCAAATCTGCTCGACAGAATCCATCCAAAAGGACTGGCGCTGACAAGGACCTTTGCGATCCACGACACAGCTGGCCCTATTCAGTATGGGGCTCCTGGCCTTACTAGGAGCAAGGACGCTACTAGGGGCTCCTGGCATCGCTACTAGTAACAAGAAGCTATTAGAAAGAATTAAATAGTAGCCGCTATATATTTAAACATATATATATATATAAATGATAGGCATCATGATCTGAGGCTTTGCAAAGATCTTTGCTGTATCCACAATTTGTACCAAGTCCCCTAGCGAGATTGAAAGAACGAAAGAAAACATACAAAACATCAAAACAAAGAAAACACACATTCAAAACTGCGAGTGGATCTTAATCAGCGAAGTTTGAAGCTATCACTGACGATCCATAAGCGGCGTAGCGTCGGAACGGAAACCGCACCTTTTCTAGTCGCTTGATCCTTGAGCCAAAGTACATATGGTACATATATATGTACAAGTTGCACTATACGTGTCGCTGCACTTCCATTCGCACCCCCCATGTGAACGGCAACAATATGTTCCGATCACACACGAAAATTTAGGGATGTAAGTGCTACAAAAGAAATTGTATGATTTGCCGCGAGACTCATATGAGGCTCATACTACGAAACATGCTGGACTAAAGCGGACTTTTACATATAAAGTGTGCAACTATGGCTCAGAACCTATGAAAAATCGAATTGAACAAGTGAGACAGTCACGAGGCCTCGCTCAGTATCCACTCAAAAGAGCATCGCTTTGATGTAGATCCGAACTGGTGACTTCCACGTAGATGTCACATCGGCAACTGACTTCACACTTCTCAAAAGATGTAGGTTTTGGTTTGGATACACTTACAGAACGGCAAGTCGGAGAGACAGTCGGTGACTGTCTACCTTCCATTATGCTCATGGTATCAAATCGTATTGATGATTTGCAATGATACACTTACAGCGTTTCAGGTCAGATAGACATCCGGTGAATGACTTCCTCCCTGGTTTGCATGGTATCCTCATAGTCGTTCAAAGAAATCACCACTGGCGATAACCTCTCCATCCACGATGATCCCAGCTGCCCTGAGCATCCCGCCGATCATCTTCTCCCTTCTTGGACTTTCCCTTGGACTTGCTCTTTCCCTTCCCCTTTTCAGAAGGTTGAGGTACTTCGCGACGTTCTTGCGTTAGCGCCGGCCTCCAAGATGTTCCAGATTGGCCTCCTCCTTTGGAATGTCCTCGGGATGATGAAGAAGTTGTACCTTCTGCTGCATGTGCGTTGGCGGCAAGATCTTCCTGCAAAGCTTGCTCAAACACATCGGTAGCACTGGATGGTGATTTATCATGTGGTCTGGCTTTTGGAGCAGCCTTCGCCTTGCTCTCCTCTGCTGATGAGGGCCCGAAACTCTTAGGTGCTGTTGAAGGTTTTGGCTCCTCACTTGGTGCTGACGACGGCTTGGCCTCGGTTCTGGGTGTAGATGCTGGCTTTGCCTCAGCTCTTGACGAAGATGCTGCTTTCGCTTCAGACTTAGTCGTTGATGTTGACTTAGCTGTTGCCTTGGCTGCCTGCTTCTTCTTGCCCTGAATCTCCTTGGCCCTATCTCCAAAGCCTAGACGATCGGTAAGAGCTTGAACATGCTTCTGTTCTACCACGCTCATCCATCTCTCTGTATGTCCAATGTTGGGATTTCTGGCCATTGACTCTACGACATTCTGAGCGTGTGGGGGCAACCTGATCTCATGTTGATCAATGATCAGCAGAATAGACTTCTCCCATTTGCTCTTCATTCTCGAGTACATGATGTCCAGAGGATCGATCACCTTGTGGTTGGGTGATGTAACGTCGGTTCTAAAGTAAGAATATGTCCGACAACCATAAATCGCATGGATGCACTTCTGTACCAATTCAGTCATTGCGCTGGCTTTCTTCGCTTTCAACTCCTCAAGCTGGACGTCAGTCAAGTTGGTGGAGTATTCGAAGTTGCCATATTCCTTCTTGAAGGAGTACGGAGTATGACCAAATGATAGGATCACGAGCGCCACCTTGCAAATGAATTGCTCTCCTCTGAATCGGTGCCAGGCCTCCTCAATCGTAATCTTGTTTTCGTTGGCAAAGATTCTCATCATGTCATCTGTTGGATCCAATGGTCTCCCATCATCATCGATTTCAGTGAAATCCTCTGTACCGAACTTGCTTATCACATCCAGACGCTTCCTTTTCCAATTTGCTTTGAAGTCGGTAAGGCTGGTGCAATAGTAGCTCTTGTACATCAGGGAGATCATGTTCAGCACACATTTGACCACATACCTATCCATCAAACCCGATGCATTCATGGAGACGTCCTGACAGTAGGCTCTCTCTTGATGCGCATAGATTCGAGGTTCCGGTACTCGACAATAGATGGGGAGATCTTCGTTGTCTCTTCCTTCTTCGGGATTGAACTCGGTCGCTCCATGCTGTGCATAGTATCCCGGTTCATCACGATCTGTCGGTCGATTCGCCTCCGGATGTAAGTCGTCGGTGACGTCTTCATCCTCGGGCTCACCATCTTGACGTTTCTTCCCCTCATATTGTTGTGTGCTCCTCTGGATCTCGATGATCACGTTTCGTTCGTCTTCATCTTCTAGATCAGAATCACGATCGTAGTCGATCTCGTCCTCATTGAAAGATGGGGTCTCGACATTGTCACTCTTGAAGTTTTCTGCACCATCAGACGGTTTGGAAGGATCTAGATTGTCCATGTCCTCGTCGTCGTCAGCTGCTTCAGTTTGAGCGATGTCTTCTTCCCAAGCCTTTCTGATCTCGTCCATAGTGGCCTGGTCCAAGATATCTTGATCATCATCTTCAGGCTCCTTCTCTTCCTTCTTTTCCTCTTCATCGTCGCTCACAAGATCAACGGGTGAATCGGAAATGACAGTGTTGCGAATACCACACGAGAGTAGCCTGCCTTGACAAGATAGACACACGGACAAAGATGAAGAAGTCAAATGCATACATGATGGACACAAAATATTGCCATCCACGTTGCGATACCCTTCACATGTTCTGGAGATGATTTCGTCCCAAGTTTCCTCACTGATGGAATCCTCGATCAGCTCTCCATTGTCATCGAATTGTACTTCATCGATAAGGGACACGAGCTTTTGGACGTTGTCATCTGTCGCCGAGGCTGACTTCGTGACTTCGTCGGCTCTCTCGAGGATGGTATGCTTCTGAGCAACCCAAAGTCCATGACGTGCCGCTAGAACAACTTGCTCTCCAGTGCTTCCCAGCAGGAGTCTCCTCCATGCCTGAACGTAGTCGTCCCAATACCAAGCACCTCGTACACATCTCCATGGAACTTCTCTAAAAACAACAGTGTAGGAATTCTCCGAAATTCTTCCCCCAAGCTTCCTCAAAGTCATGATTGGAACATAAAGGCAAACGGGCATTCCCACTCTTGGCCATCTTGATCTCAGAATCTTTGATGATCGATCATCCCACGGCGCAAAGTGGTTGAAGAAAACACTACCTCTATATCCCTCCGTTCCACCAGGGACAATTCCTAGTTTCATGATTGACTCAATATTGGAAAGCGATGTCATGTGAAAGCTTCCTCCAAGCTGCATTGCCACATTCTCTGGAATGAGATGTGAAGTCCACACAGGATATATTGACACATCCTCTTCAAGAACAGTCTCTCTTCCAGAATTGTGAGAGGCAACAGCTCGAATTGCACAAGGAACGATCCAACGTTCATGCTTCAGAAATGACGGTGCATCTGTGCTGTAATACATGAGGTTTGCCCAGTATTGCCTTTCCTCTTCGAGTGAGACATCCTCCCTTGAGATACGAATGGCGGCAATCTGATAGCGTACTCTGTTCTGCAACTTCTTTGCATGCCACATCGCCTTGCGTAAATACTGGTATCGCTCTGTCTTGACATCTTGACGATGCCGATCATTTGAGATAGTACTGATATCGACACCATCGTTGAAGACATGGTCATATTCCAGGATCTCATCGATGTTCACCCATCCACCCTCATTGCACTTCGGGGACACATGAGGTTTTCGACCGCGGTGCGATTGAATCCCATTATGCTTTCCCACTCCATGCCTGAGTAGTCTATTGAGTCTATGGCTAACCTCGTTGACCCGTTGACTCTCCTCGCTGAACTTGTCGATGCGAGTTGCTGGGTTCATCTTTGGTGGATCCGTGAAAGTTGCATCTCTCTTCGGTCCATTCCAGTACTCCACATAGAATGTAACTCCATACTGTGGAATTATCTCGATGCTTCCTCTATCGCAAGTCACCTCAATCTGCCGATATCCAACCTTTTGAACTTGTTGTGGGTCAGGAGCAAGGTCCTTCACTTTGGGCATCTTTATTCCGAGTGCTGCAGCCTCCTGAATAAGTGCATCAAGTTCCCACTTTCCATTAGGACCTGATCTATCAACCCTGTGATTTGCGACCCTGTACTCTCCTCCTTCTTTGTCATCGGCAATGTCAAAGAGGTCGACGGGCTCTTTGAATCTGGTGACGAAACTGGCGTTCCCAAAGGCCTTCTTGGTTGCCTCGACCGCTTTCGCGTATTCCTCTTTTGCAGAGTCTGACGAGTGTGGTCTACCTTTGGCTCTCGGAGAGTGAGGTGGTACCTTACCTCCTAGTTCCGGTTCTTCTTCGGGAAGTTCAATATCTTCATCATCCACATCCATGTAGTCCTCGTCTTCGACGTCTTTGGATGACTTTGCTTTCCTCTTTCGGCTTTCAACATCACGTCGGATGATTGCCTTGTCGTCCTCGGTGAAGCACTTGCGCATAGTGTCCTCCATGTGAGAGAATGAGTTCATCAACTCGTCCTTCTTCTCAGTGTTGGGACAAATAGCCAGGTGATGTTGGTTTGAACCACAACAATAGCACACCTTTTGGCTCACTGCGCGTGCTCTGACCCTTCTGAGGTTGTCATAGGCGGTTTTCCAGTTGGAAGCGGTTGCTGTACCTTGCCCACTGCGCTTGGCAGCTCTTTTCCGTTCTTCAGTATCTGGATTCGATGTCGGGTAGTGCGACCATGTTTTCGTCGGGGATACTGAACGACCTTCCCCATCCTTGTAGTCTTGCGGATCAAGCTCAGGCGTAGGTGGTTCAGGCTCCTCGACTCCTGGAGTGGTACTCGCAGGGTCGGCTTCGCCATCCTTCATCTCTACATCAGGCTCTTCCGTAGACGTTCTTTTGGGCTCTGGGGGTCTTCTTCGGTTGCCCATCACTCGCCGACATAGCAACGTTCAAGTACCTGTCGAAGTTGTCCTGAGAAATTGGGACCTGGATCTCGTCCTCTGCCATGTTGTTCAAAGCACTGACATGAACTTTATTCATTGAACACAATAGGATGACCCTTTCTCTCGTGAGTTGTTTCTCCATCACAGCCCAAATCTTGTTCTTGTCGCCGCCCGTGATATAGTTCGCACTGGGAGCACCTGCAACTGAGTACATAGCTTTCCAGGTACGTGACGATTTGGTGGCCAAGGCACCACTTCGTCTCACTTGGTCTACAATGTCGGTGACAATGTGACTGTGATCATATCTTGCTGGCCCGAAGAACTTTGAATCTGGCTGGATGTTCACTAATACTGGAGTAGTCAGGAGCTGTCCGATCGAATGGACCTTCTCAGCCAACTTCCTTGAGAACTCTTTGAATGTCGCCTCGGTCAACCTCAGTGTGCTGCCGTTCGGAAACATACAATGAAGACACAGCCAGATGTGGACGGTTGTACCGTCCCCCTGATCTTGTCCATGTTCTTCCAAGAAAACGACTACTCTATCAAGAGTATCCAGGATGTCTTGATGCCTTTCTCCCTGAACTTGGAATACACAGCAATTTTCGAATGCCATCTCAGTTCGGATACCGTACTGCATCGTCGTGATTTTCTTTGACGAACTTGCTCTAGTCGCATAGTCAAGGTCTGTCACAAGAATGGTGTGTCCGGTACCGACTCCTCTAATCTGGCCACTCAAATGATCAACATCCATGACTCCTGTATCCCCGTCAATCATCACCTTGTCCTTCTCCTCGGTGTGGCACCCAACTTTGGATGAAAGGAACTTGATGTGATATGCGGCCTCCTCTGGCACATCGTTCAACTTCAAGATAAGTACCATGGCCCTTGCTGAGGGATACTGAAAACAACTTGTCAGATCGAACTCTTCAACCATCTCAACATAGAGCTTTGCCCAAAAACCATCGCTCTCGTTCACTTTTGTCCTCAAATGAGAATCGGTGAGAGGTTGAAGCCCCATTGATGAACTCGATCTATAATTTCCACCCAAAGTCACCCCGACATAATACGTGAGCCTTCTCACATACTGTCTCCAATCTCTTCCTGGCTCGGCTGTACGAGGACCAGCAAACGGAGCTGTAGCGTAAGCAGTGGTACTGCTTCGATAAGTCCAGAGATTGAATATGATGGGTTTGCCAAGGTAGTCCATACCGTTGCACCCGATAGTCGTCACACCTTCAGGAGGAAGCGTGACAAACCATTCTTTTGGCTGTGCAGGCTGTTTCGGCTTCGGCATGGGTTTGCACTTTGGCGGAGCTTTCGGTGGAGGTCGTGGAACATCATACGCTCCATGAGGTACATCGGATGACCAAGGATCCCATTGTTCATTGTTCCTTTCCCAAGGTGGCCTAGGACCTGAACTAGATGAAGTGTAAGGACCGCCCGGTGGTACCGAACTTCCTTTTCCTCCAAAAGTCTGGGTATAGTCATCACGATTCTTTGGTGCTCCACTTTGATCTCTTGCCCTTCTTGCTTCCTCCCTCATCCGTTTGGTGATTTCATCCTGACTAAGCCCTTTGTTCTTGGCATGATGGATCCGAAATTGACACAACCATTGAGGTTCCACCGCACTGAAATCTTTCAGATTGGGTGGTCCGATTGAGGGATTCTCGAAGGTTAAGTAGATCTTCTCCTTTGGCTTGCCCAAGGTCTCTAGATCTGGTTCTTCATCCAGGTTGGCTTCGGATAAATGGAGCTCTGCAATGTACTGATTCAAGATACTGATCGATGTGTCCCTTGCGAGAAGGTCTCGATGGACTCCTAGTTCAGCACCAAGAACATTGTAACCTGCTGTCCACACATCCGGTTTCACCTCTGGAAACCATTCTTTCAAATGCTGGAATGCAGCGAGCATCTGCGCATTCGTTTCAGATCTGAGGGAAATGGCAGAGTGCTCAATGACATGCCTATGAATGCATTGATACAACGCTTGGATGCACTGGAAATTGTTGATTGCGGCACATCTTTCCAAGGTTCCTCCCGATTGCCCTTTTGCAATGATCTGAATGAGGTCAGTCAAAGATGTGAGATCTTCGGGATGATTCTTGTTGTGAAACCTCAATGCAAATCCCAATGACGCACCCGCCAAGCTGATGTATCTGCAGCTGCGTTCCCAATGTTCGCCGGTCATTGCCATGTAGTTGCTGCTACGACCTTCAATGGGTATCCTGTGATGCAGATCATTCATGGAATCATAGAAGTACCCGTCCCTCGTGATGTCTAGAAGTGAATCTTTTGACATCGCAGTGGAATTGATACCTTTCATGCCTCGTTTGGCGACCTTCTCATTCAGGTCTGCCAACATCCCTTTGACTGGTGCTTCTTGGTTGAAGGGTTACGGCATGAATAAAGCCAAGAGATTGTCTGCAAATAATTCCAACCTGTCCCAAACATCATTGGATGCAAACGCCTCATAGGGAAAGTGTTCCGGATTAGGAGGAGGTGGCGGCCCAAGAGGTTCGTGTTCTGGTCGTACCTGTCGCTCTTGACTCTTGACGACGCCGATCACCCTCTTTATTCCAGCAAAGAATGCCCTTGTTACCTCCTTGCCGTCGTCCGTCTCTGGGTCATACTTGCTGAGCAACACTCTGAGGGATCTCACGAGGCGCTCTTGGATGGTTCCACCCTTGGCTTCAACGGCACAATAACAAGCGCTGATAGAGTAGACGGGTGGTACCCCTCTCTCCATCCACTTCTCTGCCAGTTGCAGAGCTTGTCCTGGGTCCATGTCCTCGACGAACTGTCTAGGAACAAGTGTAGGACTCTCCCCTCGTCTGCTATCCAATTTCTGGAGGTGTTCTTTCAGCTTCTTGGCTGAGGCCATGCTCCTCCCTGTGGCCCCATAAACAGTAGAACGGAACATGTTGACTACACAATCTCCACGATGTAGGGATGTTGTCAATCTCCAGAAATGGCTCACGAATGCTAATGAGTTCCCCCTTTGTGGTAGGGTTGCCGGTGACAGCCCAACAGTGATTGGATGGAACTCAGCGAACTTCTTCTTGGCAAATTGCTGGATCACGCCGGCACCAAAATGGCTAGCTTGGTTGATCTCAAAATCTTGCTCAAGATGATTGTGAAAGGTAATGACACTGGCGCATGAATCATGAGTGTCATGGTTGTTTTCACAAGTGAATTTCTTCTTCTTAGAATCGTGAACCGACTGAATGATCTTGTCAAATCTTTTATTGATATTGACTTCTGAACATGGGTTACCGTTTGACATGGAAGGATGCGGCGACCGCGACCAATCGTAAAGCACAGGAGCACGGCTGGCCACATGCTGCTTCTTCCACAACGACAATGCACGTTTGTTCAAAGTCTCTATCATATGCTGCGCAATTCTAAGAGTATACAAGTGAGTTACTCTCGTTTCTCTTCCGGCACAAGGTGCATGCTGATGTTTATGATCACACTTCTTCATCAAACTTTGAAACTGCACCCCCCACGACACAATCCTCCACGGCTTCTTGATGGGTATATTTCTATGACCATAATGAGTTGCGAGGCCATACATACATCCGTCGAAGTCATGTACGTGTGATTCCGTGCCTTCTATCAGAGTTGTCATTCTATCATCTCTCCAATACTCGCAACTTCTAGGTAGCTCAGTAAGCGCACATGCTCCTATTGCGAATACATGGTCAAGTGCATGGGCAAAGCAATTCCACAACGACCAATACAACTCTTGATGTTTCTCAATCTGCATTTCGGCCTTTATACTTACAGTCCTATTCAAGCGATTCCATGCAGAACCACCAGTGCAAGGACCCGCAAAGAAGACACAATCAAGACTGGACCGGACACATGCTTTCACTTTATTGATGCCATAAGCAGAGCAGGCATCGTCGTCCTCTGTGATTGTCACGATGTTCATGAACTGCTTCTTCAAACAAGTCTGGAGAAAGGTAAACCAATTCTGTTCTTCAGCACACATGAGGACTAAACATGGGACATTTCTTTCGAGCTCTTGTAGCATGATGCATCTATCAAAGATATCTTGAGGACCCTTGACGTCTTGCTGATGGAGGTCGAACTGATATTTGTGTGACCGTCCTGATCTCCTTTGTAAGACCAAATGCAACACGGGTTTTCTTCCCGGAGGTGTGTCACTTGCAACATATTTTGCTGTTTGTGCAATGAACATGTGCTCGTGGGCAATGGTGTTCATCCCCCACGCTTGTATGCCTGTTGCAATCGCCGTGACATCGCCCTTTTGCTTGTTATTGCTGTTGTCTGTCGTTTCATGTTGTGGGCTGTGTCCGTGACCGTTGGAAACGATCAGGAATGTTGTATTTCCTATCCATGGATCGTCCTTACCTACGGAATTACCCTTGAAACGCCAGGTATCAACTTTTGTGTCCTTACCGCTCTTGTAGTACTTCTCAGTCCTACGATAATCAGACAGATCCGACAGCCGGACAGGACAGTGTGAGTCTTCACTAGGGACAAACTCTTGTGTTCTCGGCACATTATGCACTCGGGTGAGTGTGTCGCCATCGCGTCGCCATTCATCTCGGTAATTTTTATTTGTTTTTGGGTTTTTCCCCTTCGAATCCAGGCGCACAAAATGGTCTTGCACCGCACCGAAAGCGCGAATTGATGCACCGTCCTGCCCCCCACTCCCCCCATGAACAAGACGTAGAAGCGTGTTGATCACACGAAGGGTGGCAGGATGACAATTGTTGAGAGGAACCTCTTGTGACTGGAGCAAAGCTGGATCAGTCGACAAGGAGGCAATAGAAAACTGTAGCACAGCGTCTGGAGTCCAAGGAACATTGGCTAAGGCCAGGAACGGAGATTGAGATAAGCATGCGCCCGCCTCTGGAGATGAGGATGCCTTGGAGGCATGATACAGGAAGCATGCACGTTCGACCCAATGATCAAAGCGCAAGGCTTGCTGCAGTGGCGTAGCTTCTCGTTCCACACAATTCCAGGAACCATTAACAAGGACCCATGTAATTACTCCGACACGTGTCTGACGGTATGTAACGACCCGGTGGGAAGCGACGATAATAGACTGGGACTTTGACGACATAGATGCAATCTCCATTGGGGAGATCCTGGACACCTTCTTTTCCTGTCATTCCTTTTACAAAGACTGCACGAGGCAAGACCGGAGTCTGAGTGTATGGGAAATTAGGAATGTCATCCGTCTTAGTCTGAAAGATTTGATGATCGATTTTCTTATGATCGACTGATGGAGAGACCATGTCAGCCAACTCTTTGGAGCTCAAATCCTCTGGGTCAAGAAGGTTGATCAACATACAAGCCCGGCGCCACGCAAGTGGAGTCCGAAAGGCCTTTGTATGAATATCAGCACACATCTTGTGGGAGATCTCGTAGAGCAGCACGAAATGGTCCTGTTGAAAATGTTCATGCAATGAGACAATGGATATCCCATGAGTGCGTTCAAGATGACGCATGGTGGGATTCTTCCCGGTTCTGGCAACTCCAATCATACCTTGATTATCATCATGGAACAATATTTCAGGAGCTTTGCCCGAGAGCGTTTGCCAGAGGCCGATGGAGGGTATCCCAAAGTTGCGGAGAGTGGAATCCGCCGCGACTATTTCTGCTTCAGGTGTTGAATGGCTGATACATCCTTGACGTTTGCTCCCTCCAGCAATGGGAAATCGTGTATGCTTACCTTGTACGTGCATGTGAGAGCCCGACGTGGAACGAAGGGTCTCACCGCAACCAGCAAAATCAGCATCAGCGAAGATTCCGACTGAGAGAGTTGCGATCGGATCGCCAACCCATCCAATCATGCGCTTGTCTAGAGTGCTGTTGACATAGCACATGAGATGATGCAAACGAGCATCATCATTGCTGGTCCATTTATTCACATTCCTGGCCAGCATGTTGATTGATCTCAATAGATCGAATCGAGCAACTCTGGCAGCATACAACAACTTCATGAGTATACTCGCTGCGTGTGGCGCCAAAGAACCACGGTTTCCATCGTCCGGAGTGACGTCAGATTCGGACTTGGAATGCAACTTACCAGAATACTTGGGGTCAAAGGTGTTAGCACACCATGGACACGTAACGGCCTCTTTCCCTGGAGCGGGTGCTCGTGCGGGATGAGATTTGGTTTCTTCTGGGACGCTTGGTGTCGTGACCTTCTTCAATTTTGTATCATGACCGACAATGTCTAAATACTTCTCGACGGACAGTTTCAACAATCCTTCCATGTTGTATGAGACGGTGTTGACTACTGTTCCGTCGTGGAGTTTGGACTCTCCTCGTGTGAGCATGCAGCCGAGATAAAGTCCAAGATCAGTCTCGGGCTCAATCCTGAGTTTCGTTCGTAGCATAGACCATCCTTTGGTCATGTTCTCGGTTGGTCCGGCAAGTTTCAGGTCGTCCAAATATATAACGAGAAGAAGTTTCAGGCCTTCATGAAAATACATTGATGGCCATTCATCACCAATTGGCTTGAAGCCAAGTTGGCGCACCTGCGTATCGCAGTGCTTCTCCCACATTGTACCTGCGTCCGGATGTCCATACAAGGCTTTGAGGAGGCGTACCACTGGTCGATGATACTTTGATACATCAACATCATCTGGCCACGCGTCTGACGGTAACTCGACCCAACAGGGCGGTCCCGTAAGAGAAGCCTGAATGTATGCCTGAATCGCATCAGCGAGCTTGACCGAATGTCCGGGAACACATCCATAGAAATCTGCCCATCTAGAAGATTCAAAGGATGCTGGTGAATTGCCCAAGTCCTGAAAGAAAGCTGCTTCCCAATTCTGATTCTTCACTTTGTTTCCTAGCAATACTCCTCTTCCCTTAAATTTTCGTCTCTCATCACTCATTGGCAACTGGTAGTTCTTTTCCACAATGATGCCATGGACCCTTGCAAAGTGCACGACCTGCTTCAGAGTGAGCGCTTCTTGTTTTACGTCGTGATACTCCCGAATCACAGAGAAGTCGAACACTCCTTGTTCATGAAGTCCCAACCATTCTTTTCTCATTGAGGCTTTGGCCTTGGGATTCTTCAGCATTTCTGCTCGACTAACAGGTCTGGAGACTGCTGCATTGAACAGGTTCCGATAAGCACTCATCGGGTTCGTTGTGTCGGCATATGTGTATCTTTCTCGATGTTTGGAGATCGAGTTGATGCACGGCATTGACGGGAATGACAAGTGATGATCTTTCAAGTTCTTTGTGAAATCTTCGGTTGTGCATCTATTGGATTCCGTTGGCATTGCATATGCTACTGCCATATCATTGAGGATTTCTCCACTGTTGACATCAATGATATTGAGTGGATCCCAAGTAGCACGTGGGCCGAACCCATTCTCCACACTCGTCCATTCCTCCCATTCGACTAAGTAATCGTCGTCGCTTGGGAGTTCTGTGGAAAGTGTAGATGCCGAAGATGGACTATAGCCCCCCATGTCATCGTCATCGGTGATCAGCGTCCGATCTTTCTTCAGATCGATGAAGATGTTGGGCGATACGTCCTTAGGATCATCATCCTTGTCCTCCTTCTTTTTCTTCTTCCTTTCGTCCTTGCTGGATCCCGCACCTTTACTCTCTTTCTCTTTCATCTTTTCTTTCTCGAGAGCTTCTTTCTTCTCAGCGATAGCTCTATCAGATAGAGACAACGCTTTCCATTCTTCTGGAGTATATTTTGATCTTGGTCTCGGTGATGACCTGAAGAACCTTCTTCCGTCTGATCCAACCTTATATGGATTCCCTTTTCTGTCCAGTTTCACGGTCTCACCATCATCATTCAAGTAGATGATACCATCACTTGCCTTTCCCACGGACATGTGTTCCATTGAAGGATCTCCAACTGGCGGGTGATGGTCGAAGGTGGTACCTTCGCCTTGGCAGGTTTGGGCAATATTTTGGAGTGACCGCCATCAGGTTTTGGATCATCATCACCACCGGGATCATTTCGTTCTTCATCATCTGCTTCATGATCTTCAATGGCGTCTTCGTCGTCCTCATCCCTAATCTCCCTTTCCGCAAGCTCCTCAAAATCCATACTGCGCTCACTTGGTTCGTAATCTCCATAGTCAACCATTCGACTAGGATCTCCGACCTCTGGCTCTCCATCTCTCCTGTCACGGATCTTCATGCCTTCCAACGTGTTGTTGATCTTCTCATATCCTTCCTTCAACGGGAATTCGATGGGAGCGAGGAATACCAGGGTCTCCGTGAGCTGTGGTGTGAGTAGCTTTCTGATAGGACGATTGGCATCAAATGCAAGGCTTTGATGTGCAAAAGTTTCAAGACTCCACACTCTATATTGTCTCGACCAATTCATCCCGGGCTTGATCTCATATCCGGCGAAAATACCTGGGATTCCCTTGGGATCAAACTTGTGCTTCTGCTCAATCCTTCCTTGACTGCTCGGCATGAAGAAGACCTTTGCACCAAAGGGGATCTTCTCTCCATGGAACTCTTTTCCATGTAGCTTGTACCAAGGGCTCACTCCGTCCTCTCCTTCCTCAATGTTCAAAAGATGGCTGACGCATTCTACTGCATAGCTCCAGAAACATGGTGGTAATCCCGCTTCCAAGAGGCAAGTTGCGGTTGTCATCATAATGAACTGATTGTTCCTCTCCGCCAGAGAATTGTTCTGAGGATGATTCGGTAGAGAATGATCGATTGGGATCTTCAGCTGCTTCATAGCCGTCTCAAACTCTGGGGCTTTGTCGGCATAAGCAATCTTGATCTTCTTCAATCCTTTGAAGTGGTTTATTGCATTGACCACGTCCTTGGCAAACCTCTCTTTCGACGGATAGGCCCATATGACGCCTGTGTACCTGTCACGAATGACGAAGATCTCTCGATCAGTACTGATCCCTTGATCAAGGATGTTCCTCGTATCGACAAAATCAAAGGTAACCAGATCCACAAAAGCTTTGAGCTTTCTCTTGAACGCTCCTCGATGCGTCTTGAAGTGTTTCATCTTTGCTCTGATGCATGACTCACAGTAGGGATTCTTGTAACGGTGTGTGAGTAGATGTTCGATTTTCCTGGCATCTGCTTTCACAGAGTTCCTCTTCTCACCATTCTGCTTGCACCGTCAACAATATCCACCTCGATGTCATCTGCATCATCATCGTCAGCTTCTGGTTCACTGTCTCCGGCGACATCTGATCCTACCTCATCTTCTTCTCCAGGAGATGCCTTGAACTTCTTATTCCTCTTTCGTCTTTTGACTTTTGGAGGCTCAATCACAGGGAGGTCGTCATCATCACACATGACGCCTTGAGGATCCACATCACAGTTGATGAAAGCCGATTGGTAATCAGCTTCACCTTCTCCTAGGGTGAACCTTGCGATCATCTCCGCCCTTACATCGTCGGTGGGGTTACAGAAGTCACTGCCCTTGACAATATATGGGATGTTTCCCTCTACTTCTAACATGATTTTCTTGTAGTTCGGGGAAACCATGTACGGGTTGCCGCAGGCTGGCCATATGAATGTGTAACCTTCCTCCATGCATTTCTTTCCAACAGACAGTACTGAAGGAGACTCATCTAAGACGAATGGGGAGTAGGTAGAGTCAAATTCGTCGAAATGAATGTCGGCGACTCCCTTTGTGGATGTCACTCCATTTGCGGTATAGAATGACATTGATTGGTCGCTTTCTCTCACTTCCAGACCTAATTTCTTGGCTCTGCCTTTCGATATCAAATCATACCCACATCCTGTGTCCATGATGAACTTTGTTCTTGACCCTTTGGCTGGAATAGACAATGTCTTTGTGTCTGCATGATCTTTCTTTCCCTCGCATACATGAGGAATGACTTTATGATGGAAAACTAGGCCGTCATCTTCGTCAAAAGACATAGTGACCGCTAGGTCACCCTTTGGTCCAACTGGTATTCGGACCCTCTTGATCTCAGTGTAGGGGACCATCAATATGCCTCTTGCCTCTGCGACCTTTTCTTCAAATCTGATTTGTTCTTTCCTCGTGTAGCAGGTGAGCTCTTTCTCATCGTATCGTTTGATGTCTGGACGTAGAGGTTTCCTTTCTACTACCTTCCATTTGTTCCTGACTGAGTAGATCGCTTCGTTCAACATGATCTCACAAGTCTCTTCATCAAAGGATACTTTTGCACCTCCTTCTCTTGCCTTGGCGGATGCAGCAATCCCTTCATCTTCGGATTCGTCCATGAAGAGTTCACCGTCAATGGCTGGGGCTCCAGGCTTCGCCTTAGGCTTCGGTTTGGGTTTTGCCTTGGGCTTTGGCCTATCGTCTCCTGAGTCAGTTGGTGCAGATATCCCTTTCTTAGGAGAGGCTTTTGGGTCATGGTAGAACTTGCAATCCTTCCCTTTGTCACAAGTTCCTCGAATCCACATCCAACATACTGGCTTGTCATTCTTTCCGACAGAAGATCCTCTGGATGGTGATCTGGGTTTCTTGTGACTGAATGGGCAATCTTTCCCCATAGTGCAGTTACCTTTCACGAAGTATTTGCATGGTATCTTCTTCTTGTCTGTACTCGGACTTCGGCTGCGATCCTTTCCATCACCTTTACCTTCCCCTTTCCCTTTTTGTTCTTGTCTTCAGGACGCTTCTTGGGATTGGGTTTCGGCTTCACTGCAGCAGCGTCTTCTGAGACAACCTGTTCTTGTTGCCCTTTTGGTTTCTTCTTCGGATCAGCTGGTGCAGCTTTCAGTTTTGGAGCAGGTCCGCCTGGTTTGAGATTCTGAAAGATATTGGCCACATTCTTCACTGCCTTCTCCTTTTCCAGGATCATCCTGTCTTCAGTTTGCCGTTCGATGTGCCTTCTGATCATATCACGTAGATGTTTGTATGTCTTCTTGGCATCATCGTCGTTCATGCTGTTGTAGGCGCTGATGTCGTATGCCATGAGGTTTGAGTTCCTGATCTTTCTCCATAGGAGATCCCGAAGAGTTTCGTCGCTCGGGACGTCAACGGGCTTCATTCCTGCCAGAATCTCATCCCAAGTGTGGAAGAACAACGATAAGTTCTTGTCTCCTTGATATTCTAGTTGGTAGAGGTGCATTGAAGTATATAAGACTTCCACATTTGATGTTGTCTTGAAATTCATAAGGATCAGGGCTAGGACCTCTCTTCCCTTTATGAGGCTTGATGTTCTCCCTTTTGCATTGATCCTCGTCCTCAACTTCATAGCTACACCTGAACCATCATCTTTCGCATCCATGACGACCTTGGTAAGAGCTAGGCCGAGTTTGGCATCGATTGAATGGAATCTTTGGTCTCCTGAGTCGACAAACTTGTCCGGATCAGGATCGTCCATGGCTTCTTTGATCCAGTCGATCCAGGGCTCTTGATCTGAATCATTGGCCGCAATGATGATCGATTGAATGAGATTTGCCTTCCATAGTCCAAGATCATTGATCCTGGGCCATGACGGAACGTTTATCTTTGATTCTTCCTTCCTCGATACTTTCATGATTGTAGAGGTTGCCGGTGCAAGATGAGATGAAGAGGATGCTTCTGCTTCTGAAATCTTGTCCCTCAATGATTTGTTCGCCTCGGATAGCTCAATTGATTTCTCCCTTTCCTCGGCGTACTCACTGTGGGTTTCGGCATACCATTCATACATCTCATCTCGGCTCTCTGTCATTTCATTGTACCCGTCCTTGTAGCGCTTCGCCTCCTCTTTTGCGTTCCGAACCTCATCTTCCTCGGACGCGTGGGTTGGTAACCCGCGGTCTCTGGAACTAGGACGCTTGCTGTACCGAGAGACTATGGGTGCCATTCGTGCTTCTGCTTTTAATTTCGCATTTTCCATAATGACATTCTTTGTCTCCTTCTGGCTTTCCAATAGTGCATTCTCCAGTTCTCTGATCTTCTGTTGAATTTCAGCACCATCATCGCCGAACATAGGAGCTCTCATCATATTCTCTCTTTTCAGCTGTGCGTTGGCTTCGGATAGAGCGAGGTTGGCGTCTTTCAACTGTTGTCGTTCACGGATGGAACCTTCTAGGACTTCGTTGTTGAATATTTCTCCTTTTGCGATAACCTCCTTTGCGACGTTTGCTTCGTATTCATGGTGGCTCGCCTTCATTTCTGCCATTTCTTTAGCAGAGACTTCAGTCTGGCATACAAATATCTCCATCCTCATGCCCACTTCCATCTCTTCTATCTCCGCTCTCGCGTTGAGTTCAGCTCCACGTGCCATAGCTAGTTGACCTCGTAGATGATCAATAACCATAGCTTCCTGATTGCTCTGATCTTGAGATGAGTGAACACTGTGTTGAAGACGTCTTTCCCTGACCTCACTGTTCCATTGTTCTTCTCTCTGGTGTTGGATCACCTCGTGCATGTTGACATTCTCATCCTGTAGCGCAATCATTCTAGCTTGTATCTGGTCAGCTATTCCGACGAAGGCTGTGTTCTCATCCTGAATGGCTTTTGATCTTCTATTGATCGCCAATGAAGATTCATTCTGTTCTTGGATGTGTCCAATTGCTGCTTGAAGCTCTTGGGACATTCTGTCCTTCGTTGCTTTCACAGATTCAAGCTCTGAATGTTCTTGATGAGTTTCTTGTGCAAGCTCTTGATATCTCATGTAGATATGTTCAGCTGTCGATTCCGCCAAGCGTAGCTTGTGTTCGAGCTCTTCAATTCTTATTGTCGCTCCTTCATCTTCCTGTGTCATCTCTTGTAGATGTTCCTGCATCTTCCTGTTGTAGTCAGACATTTGCCTGAACTCCACTTCAGCCTCGTGGTGTAGTCGTGAGTATCCGGCTTGGATGCATTCATATTCTTCATGAAGAAAATTGTATGCGTTTCTCGCCGATCTCAATTCTTCACCCAGCTGAATCTCTCTTCTTTGCTCTTTTGTTCCTCTATCATCGTCACGTCTCTTCTCTATACTCCTTCTTGGGGATCTCGCGGTAGACGTTATAGGCGATGTAGATCTTGTTGTAGCTCTCATCGATCTTCTTGGTCCTACGGGTGCAAGATCGGTCAGATTCCGAGCCGGTGGCACGGATCTTTCCGAGATTTGTGATCCAGTAGGCATAGTGATAACGTCAGCATTTGCTGATGAATCAGTACCCATTGTAGAGTCTGGTGACGAAATGGTGTTGGGACCACCAGGAGCAGCGAATGAATAGGGTTCGCTTCCATTTCCTCCTGAGCTTGACATTGCAGGTTTCTGTAATGACTAGTCTTGTTCTTGGTCTCGTGTAGCTCGTACGGCTATAAAGAGCGCGTACGGCTGATAACCTGCGAGTGGATCTTAATCAGCGAAGTTTGAAGCTATCACTGACGATCCATAAGCGGCGTAGCGTCGGAACGGAAACCGCACCTTTTCTAGTCGCTTGATCCTTGAGCCAAAGTACATATGGTACATATATATGTACAAGTTGCACTATACGTGTCGCTGCACTTCCATTCGCAAAAACAAAAGAAACAATTGAACAAAAGAAAAACACACATAACAAACACAAAAAGGCCTAAATGTCTTCAAAGGAAATACACCTAAAGGAAGAAAACACATGGGCTTGAGTTCACAAACAGCATCCGAGGTACACCTCCAAAGTCCAAACTCCTGCAGATTCGGTTGACCGAAGAAGGTGTAGGAAGGAATGTCATTGAATGCTAGTAGTAACAAGTGCATCGCTACTAGTAACAAGTGCCTTACTAGTAGTAACAATAAGAATTTAATTAGAATTCTTGTTCTTAGAAACAAGAATGCTCCTGGTAGCAAGGCCGGGAGCCCCTAGTAGCGTTCTTGCTCCTAGTAGCGATGCCAGGAGCCCCTAGTAGCTTCTTGTTTCTAAAGTAGATCATGATCATTCACTTCACAGCATTCTATTGCACTCACTGTGACCTCTCTTTTCCTTTGTACTCTGTGTTCTTTCTGTTCTCTTCTCTGGACGCCGCTAAGAAGGTGAGGTGGTGAAAGTGAAGACACTTTCTTTTTTTTAATCCTTTTGATCGACTATTTCTCAATGCCCGACGGGTTCCCGTTTGTGTTCGCGTGACGTTGCTCAGACGTGTTCTCAACCGTCCCTTTGTCGACCGAATGTGGTCGATCAGGCCCTGCCAATGCACTTGTTACTAGTAGCTTCTTGTTACTACTAGTAAGGCACCTGTTACTACTAG
>CAXAMN010003869.1:362761-373855 GCA_963970005.1 Durusdinium trenchii
TGTTACTAGTAGCTTCTTGTTACTACTAGTAAGGCACCTGTTACTACTAGCGTGGCACCTGTTACTAGTAGCTTCTTGTTACTACTAGTAAGGCACCTGTTACTACTAGCGTGGCACCTGTTACTAGTAGCGATCAGGCCCTGCCGTTGGGAGAAACCGCGTTTTGCAGCGCTTCGTGCAGCGTTTCGTGAGGTCAGGACGTTTGGTCGTGCCATTGGGATGGGCGTTCGCGGTCGGGTGCTACTAGTAAGGCCAGGAGCCCCGTTCGTAGCGTCCTTGCCCCTAGTAGCGATGCCCTTTTTGGAGGTGTTGGATATTGCGGCGTCTTCGAAGCGGTGCTTTCGTGTCAAAAGTGAGAACGTGTTGAGAGTCGAAATCTAGTAGTAACAAGTGCATCGCTACTAGTAACAAGTGCCTTACTGGTAGTAACAAGAATAACTTAATTAGAATTGTAAATACTAGCTTCTTGTTACTACTAGTAAGGCACTTGTTACTAGTAGCTTCTTGTTTGCCGAAATGCAGATGTGATGTGGTAGCGATTCGTGGCAGGCGCAGTACTTTGTGCGTGGAGGTGTCGAAGTGAAATTTTCGTGGCAGGCGCAGGGACCTTTGGGATTGGCGTGTCAGCCCTTTGGGAATGCGAAGCTGCTTGGCAGGGCTGTTTGATGTGCTCGTGCTGATGAGGCTTCCCGCTTGACTTTTGGAGGAAGTCTCGTGCCAACCCTGTGTGATGACTGTTGGAAGATGCCCTTTGCTAGTAACCTAGTAGTGATGCCCTTTGCTTGTTTTGGAGACTTGACGCAGCGACGCGTGATTTTGAAGGGGGCCTCGTACGAAATGCTTGTTCTGTACCCCGAAATCAGAACTGACTGTCGGGGCCTAGGTTGTGGGAGATCCGGGCTCAGAAGTGGTACCGGGCTCAAATTACGTGTCTGATGTTGGTCTGCCATACGGTTTTGTCGCAGCATGGGTAGAAAGAGCATTTGCGTAAGCTCCTTGCCATCGGGGAACGGCTAACAGTGGCGAACATGTGTGTGTATATAAAAGCCGCGTGTCGATAATGACCGGGATGAGTTGTGGTCGCCAAACATTGTACAAGAGTGCCCGACAAGAGTGTCAAACAATGTTGGGCCGTTTCTTTTCGAGCGCGTGTGTACATTCAGGTTCGTGGGCTCCATCTTCTTTTTGTTTCTTCCTTTATCTTTAGACTTTTGGACCTTTCTTTCTTTGGACCTTTTTGTCATCAAACATCCACATCTCGTTGAAGCCATTCTTAAGTTTCCCAAACATCTAGGAACCAATTGAATAGCCCCGCCGCCTTTAGGGCGGCCTATCCTGCATCCCAGGTAGTAGCTACTTAAGCTACTAGCGACTCCCTAGCTTCTACTAGCACTACCTACCTAGCTACTACCTACATCTACTAGCGGCCTACCCCTTAAATAATAACGAACACACAAAATATCGTCACGCTCTCACACCGCTAATCTCGCACTCCCAAGAGACTTAACACTCGGAGTGTTTTTCTCGATTCTCTCCTGTGCCTTTGTGAATGGGTGGGCCACATGTGGCAATACCAGCATCTCCTTTGGGCTGTTCGAAAGACGGGGAGGGTGTTCGGGGCCCAAGTGCACCTTGTCACGCTTTCATTGGCGTATTCCAAAAAGGCACTACTCACCACTTCTTGCTTCTAGTAGCTTCTTTTTACTACTAGTAAGGCACTTGTTACCAGAAGCGATGCACTTGTTCCTAGTACCGATGCACTTGTTACTACTCGCCAAGAGTCCACTAGTAAGCTTCTACTTCTAGTAGCTTCTTGCTTCTAGTAGCTTCTTGTTACTACTAGTAAGGCACTTGTTCCTAGTAGCGATGCACTTGTTACTACTCGCCAAGAGTCCACTGTTGTAAATGAACATGGATTGCGAACGGAGCCGCAAACCAAACTGAAGGACTTTGCAATTCTCTTTGACGACCGACATGGCATGCCAATCGGAGAAAGCACCATCCAGTGGTTGAAGGATGTAGTCTGCAATTTGCCTCAAACCAAAACGCAGAACTGTTCAAAGAACGTCTCTGTTTTCAAAAAGGCTTCCAGTAAAGGGTCTTAGGTGGACCAGGTACAGTTCGCAACAAACACGGACAAGAAGTGATAGCAAAGGTATCGGAATTAGGAAGCAACTCCCCTCTGAAAGCTTGAAGCTTTCGCAGCTTCGTTCGTGAAGCTTTCACCTTTTTCTGATCTTTCTTTCTTTCTCTTATTCTCTTTCGACCTTTACCTTTAGACCTGCTCTTTCTTTTTTTCGTTTTCCTTGCTGGAACCTTTTTCATTTGTTTTCCAAGAGATACCGTATCTAAGTTCCATCCATGGTCATCCATGGCTCCGAGTGAATGACTGCACCGAAACTTTCATTCACTTGAGTCACCACCAAGAGAAAAGAAAGAACGGTCCAAAGAAAACATCTACAAAGGAATAAATAGGTGTAAAGAAAGGTGGAGGCCATCGCTAGTAGCTTGGAGGCCATCGCTAGTGTGTTGGAGAATCTTGATAGACAAGCAGTCGTGCCAGTGCTTTTGTTTCATAAGCTGGCCACTGTAGGGGATGGATGTGGCCTTCTTTTTTTGTGTCTCCTTCTCCTTCTCCTTAACTTCTCTTCTCTTCCTTTGTTTCCTAAAATGTACTAGGAGCAAGGACGCTACTAGGGGCTCCTGGCATCGCTGCTACTAGGAGCAAGGACGCTACCAGGGGCTCCTGGCCGGTACTACTAGGAGCAAGAAGCCATTGGGAGGGAAGCGCATTTGCCTGAAGATGCTTCGAGGAAGCAAGGCCCAAATAGAAGTGCAGCGCGGATGCGAAGCGCCTAGCAAGGCGTGGGTTTCGACCTCAAAAAACACAGCGAACAACGTCTCAACGGCATACAAAGCATCGGAGCAAGGGCATCGCTACTAGTAACAAAGGGCTTTACTACTAGTAGCATTCTTACTACTAGTAACAAAAAGCTACTAGTAACAACATAAAGAATGCCTCAATGGCCTTCTTATACCCAGAAAACTGGACGCGAGACAAACTCATACAACTTGCAAAACCACGTGCTGTTCCAAGGTCAAAACAACGCTCTGCTCTGTGAACTTCTGCCTTCTCCTCAATCGGTTGAGCCGCTAGTAGCGTCCTTGCTCCTAGTAGCGATGCCAGGAGCCCCTAGTAGCGTCCTTGCTCCTAGTAGCTCCTAGTAGCGATGCCAGGAGCTCCTAGTAGCGTCCTTGCTCCTAGTAGCGATGCCAGGAGCCCCTAGTAGCGTCCTTGCTCCTAGTAGCTCCTAGTAGCGATGCCAGGAGCTCCTAGTAGCGTCCTTGCTCCTAGTAGCGATGCCCTTGTTACTAGTAGCTTCTTGTTCCTAGTAGTAAGGCCAGGATAGCGTCCTTGCCCCTAGTAGCTTCTTGGCGGAAAAAAAACACATATAAAAGGAACATTGACATTGACAAGAAGAACATAGGGACAGGTCTAAAGATGCCTAAAGGTCCAAACAAGAACATAGTAACACAAAAGAAACCACATAATCTTAGACACGGCCACGCAGCATCTTTTGTTCTGACAAACATGCTAGCATGTGCTCCTGGCCTTACTACTAGGAGCAATGTTCGCTACTAGTAACAAGTGCCTTACTAGTAGTAACAAGAACGCTACTAGTGCTAGCATGTGCTTGCCAAGAGACAACATGACTGCAGGCCATTGGCACGCATGCACTAGCAAGTGTAAGTGACCTCTTGTTTCTAATAGCTTCTTGTTACTACTAGTAAGGCACCTGTTACTACTAGTAAGGCACTTGTTTCTACTAGCTTCTTGTTACTGTATCCATGGAAGAAACCCTTGCCCATTTCCCAACTTCTTTGACTTTAGGAGGCCTTTGGTCACATTCATGTATCATGCAAGGCCAGCAAACCGCCTAAGCAACCATTTTGATTCTTCACCTTGTCACGGAGTTTCCACCACTGTGCACTTGAAGGACACTGTATTAAGACCCCTGAAGCCCCTGTCTTATGTGTTTTTCCTTGCAGTTCACGGTCACCCGTGGTCCTGTTGATCCTTTTGAGCCACATGGCAAGTGCTGGGAGACTTCCTTTTTGACACAATTGAACTGTTCTGGTATGCCCTTGGCCATGCCCTGCATTCTGCCCTCAGCCTGGTATGAGATCGTGCCATGGCTTGTAGACCTTGAGCACAAGAAATACATCATTCTGCACATTGCTCCATCCGACACGCTGCTATAACGTTTTTTTGTTTTCAAAAAGACATGATGACATAATTCATTGTGTTTTTCATATTCTTCTGGAGATCCATCGCCTTTTATTGAACAAGAAGCTACTAGGGGCTCCTGGCATCGGTACTAGGAGCATTCTTACTACTAGTAGTATGGCCAGGAGCACCTAGCAGCATTCTTGCTCCTAGTAGCGATGGCCTTTGCTCCTAGTAGCTTCTTGTTCCTAGTAGTAAGGCCAAGAGCCCCTAGTAGCGTCCTTTCTCCTACCCCCCCCCCCGCGCGTGCGCGCACGCGAAAAGGTCCTAGTAGCTTCGTGTTTCAATTGGAATTACATTCTATTTATTTCTTGTTACTAGTCGTAGGGCCAGGAGCCCCTAGTAGCGTCCTTGTTCCTAGTAGTAAGGCCAAAAGCCCCTAGTAGCGTCCTTGCTCCTAGTAACAAGAAGTCTTCTTGCCCAGTTCTTTTTTCGTACTCTTCGTCTTCGCGCCTGTGTGAAGCTTAAGTGGCTGATGATGCAATGGCCTCTCGGAAGAAAGCAGCAGAGTAGCAATGCCCTTTGTTCCTAGTAGCGTCCTTGTTCCTAGCAGTAAGGCCAGGAGCTACTAGCGTCCTTGCTTTCAAGGCTGTTGTTATATCGGAATCATATTTCTCGTATTTTCTGGATACCTTTAGACCTTTGTACTTTCTTCTGTCTTCCTGTTTTTTCCTCAAAGGATCTTGATCTGACTTTCGACTCTTCCTCTCTCCCTCTCTCAAACTGCTAGGTCATCTTTAGAATGCTCTCTCGTTAGCAAAAACCTGACACAGTGTGGCAACTCTTGATTGTAATTTTGCAAAAAAACACCGGCAAACGTCATTCTGGCCAAGAAACTTGAAGCAAACCCATGCTGGTGCCACAGCACGACGAGCCCAAAAGCTTCTTCTGGAGGAGCCTGCAATGGAGTATGAATGAGCATTCAATCTTTGATTTTGCCATGCCAAACGATCACCAGATCACCTCTGGGGTATGTATATCTTCACTAGATCACCTCGTGTTGGGTCGGACATGAGCCAGTCGAACGTGTGTCCGCGTTCTTTCCCTGACCCCGCCTCAGGGTGCACAAGCCAATACCATTGAAGAGGTTCACCGCTGCCATCCCAAGCCTCTTGTTCACCATGCTTAGGACACTCAAAGCTGCCGTGATTTCGGCGTCGCAACAAGACCTGAAGCCTGGTTGCAGGCACCGGAAAAGAAGCCTTACTAGCAACAAGAAGCTACTAGGGGCTCCTGGCATCGCTACTAGGGGCTCCTGGCCTTACTACTAGGAACATAGACCTTTAGATTCTGTTAGACGATTTTCCTTTTCCCTTCCTTTCTTCAATTCTTTTTACTTTATGAGCTTTGCGTGGAGGACGTGTGTTAGACACTTAAAGTGGAACACCTTAAGGGCCATACCCATTGAACACAAATCTTGACAACTGAGGGAGATCCCACCTTTTTAGCTTCGTCCACCAAATGTTGCCAGGAACAGTCCTGAGTGAGAAGTGCAAAACAGCTGGAATGATGTGGAGAAGGCAATGAATGACTGGCGAGAGCTTTGCAAGTTCGTTGGGGTCTGAACACACATGGTTCTTTTGATTCCAACTAAGTCCTGGAGGCCATCGCTTGGTTGGAGGCCGTTGCTAGGTGTTTTTTCACACTTTCTGCAAGAGTCGAGGACTTCGTCACTTCGTCTCGACTATCCTACTAACGGAAGCTAGTAGTAACAGGTGCCTTACTAGTAGTAACAAGAAGCCATTAGAAAGGGTGGAGACCACCGTTTCTATGTTCATCTGACAGAGTTTCCACGCACATTTGGGACGGTTCCAGCTTCACTGCTCGAGCCGGTTCCTAGCCGTCCCCTTGGAAGAACTGCTTGAAAGGCACAAAGGTCTTCTGAAGCTCCTCCGAAACCTCTGTCATGTACCTGAGAAAGCGGCAGAAAGCTGGTTTTTCTAAGATTTGTGCGAGCAAACGCTTCCAAGAAGGTGTCTTGGCCTTCTTCGTTCCCGCCGCTTCCTGCTCTTTACAATACTTCTGGTCTGGAATTCCGGAATCTCCAACTCCATACGACTTACTCCTCAAAAGAAGCTAGTAGAAACAAGTGCCACGCTAGTAGTAACAGGTGCCTTACTAGTAGTAACAAGAAGCAGAATAGCTTTCCATTTCGCCAACACAGCCAGGGGGCAGATCGAAAACACCGCGGATCGCATTCTCCGAGACCGCCACCTGCCCGGTGACTTCATCTCGTGTCCGTTTGGCAAAGAAGTCACCTGTCCTCTAATTCAATTTTAAATAGTTTATGATTAAATCTTAATTCTAATTCTTGTTTCTAGCTTCTTGCTACTAGTAGCGATGCCAGGAGCCCCTAGAAGCTTCTTGTTCCTAGTAGCGATGCCCTTGGTACTAATAGCAAACATGGTTCCTAGTAGTAAGGCCAGGAGCCCCTAACGTAGCGATGCCCTGACCGCTCCCAGTAGCGTCCTCTTTTGCAAAGAAATGTGCGTTTCAAGGCTCCAGAAGGAGACGATGTTGGAAAAAGAAGCTATTAGAAACAAGTGCCACGCTAGTAGTAACAGGTGCCTTACTAGTAGTAACAAGAAGCTACTAGTAACAGGTGCCACGCTAGTAGTAACAGGTGCCTTACTAGTAGTAACAAGAAGCTACTAGTAACAGGTGCCACGCTAGTAGTAACAGGTGCCTTACTAGTAGTAACAAGAAGCTATTAGGAAAAAGAAGTCACGAAGAGGAAAACGAACGGCTTAGGACGTGGCCTTTTGGAAGGTCAAAGAGTCGAAAGAATGGAAAGCAAAAAAAAGCCGTTGCTACTAGCGATGCCCTTTGTTACTACTAGCGTTCTTGTTTCTACTAGTAAGGCACCTGTTACTAGAAGCGATGCACTTGTTCCTAGTAGCTTATGGCAACACAAATAGAACACAACACATGCTCACCGGATGCATCTTTGGCAGGATCGCGGCTCGGCGGCAGCGAGGTCGCTTCGCCCTAGGAGAAGTGATGAATTTTGGACACCTCTCTGGCGGCGTTGCTTTTTGAACTAGTAGCGTCCTTGTTACTAGTAATGATTTTACAAAGAAAGGACAAAACAGAAAGGTCTACATACACCATCAACTAATACAAGCTACAAAAGGTAAGCCTTTTCCCATTTTTGGCCTAACGTGCTCTTAAGGTATATAATTTCATATAATGCATACCCTAGCGCTTTCTGAATCAATTTAGGAAGGAGGTCCAGTGCTCTCAGTCAGGTCCCAAAGCACAAATAACCGGAAAACAACAACTAAAAGCACCCCTGTCATGCAACTTCTTTTTGGAAGTAGCACGCTGTCCTAGGCTTCTTGCAATGGCTCCTGGAGCAGAAGCCAAGTCAAACACTTTCAAGTTACAATGCTTTCCTGATTGCTCTGTTGGAAAAGCGCCAAACTCCTTACTATACAGTATAGTTAGTAGGTTGGAGGCCATCGCACTCACGTCAACTTTCTCCTCAGATTTCTTGGGATTCGGTCGTTCCGACTGTTCTCTTTTCGCACCAAATTCATCAAGCTCGGGTGGCTTGGTCAAGCTCAGTGTGTGCGATAGCGACTTCGAAGCGGTACCAAGAAGTAGGTCATGCCACCCACTTCTGAATAGCAATGTATCTCGCCCTGAAAACACAAAAAGCAATGCGTAAAGGATTGGCAACCAGTTTCAGCAACATGTAGCAACTGAAGATGTCCGACACATGTCACAACGTTTCTTTCGACACGCAAGCTCTTGAAAGCTTTAAAACGCCCAAATCAAATCTCTGGCAACAAGAAGCTACTAGTCACAAAGGGCATTTCTACTAGGAGCAAGGACGCTACGAACGTAGCAATTTGCTACTAGTAGTAATGCCCTTTGTTACTAGGAGCGATGCCCTTGCTCCTAGTAGCTTCTTGTTCCTAGTAGTAATGCCAGGAGCCCCTAGTAGCGTCCTCGCCCCTAGTAGCGATGCCCTTTGCTACTAGGAGCAAGGAGGGCTACAACAACGACGACACGTTCGCAACGACCGTGTCTTCATGCCTTGGAGGTTTTCAATGCATCCTCCGTGCGGCTCACGATCCGACAGTTGAGAAGTTCCACAGCTTTTTCCTCGGAGAACAAGAAGGACGCTACTAGCAACAAGAGGACGCTATTAGGGGCTCCTGGGCTTACTAACTACTAGGAGCAAGAAGCTACTAGGAGCAAGAAGAAAGGCTCCTCAAAACAAGAACGGCTGCGTGGCTTTAGACGGCCATCGCTAGTAGGTTGGAAGGTGTAAGGAATGGAACTCGAATTCTCAAACCGTCAGGAACCGGCCCGTAGGCGGTCAGGAATTCTTGCTTTAGACCATTCTTTCCTTTCCCTTGCTCCTAGTAGTACGGCCAAGAGCCCCTAGTAGCGTCCTTGCTCCTAGTAGCGATGCCCTTGTTACTAGTAGCTTCTTTCCTTTCCCTTCGTTCTTCCTTTTTGCACAACTCATGCTTTCTTTACCACCTGATAAAATGCTTATCCTACGTGCCTTCGGTAGGTCTTGAATTACAAGATAGCTTCTATTGAGCCCACGTGAAGAGAAAACAATATGGTGAGAGTCCAGACCAAGTGCCTAGAAAGCCAAAAGAAGGGTCCAAAGGCCAAAGGTCTGGAGAATTGAATTCTTATTTCTAATAGCTTCTTGCTCCTAGTAGCGATGCCAGGAGCCCCTAGTAGCGTCCTTACTCCTAGTAGTAAGGCCAGGAGCCAGTAGTAACGAACATTGTTGCTGAATGAAAAAGGACAAACACAAATCAAGAAGAAGCGAAGGACGTGAAAAAAAGTACCGGTCATTCTAAAAACTTGCGGCATCACTTATTCTTTGCTCGTCCTAGTAGAAAGAGGCCAAACATTCCAAACAGTAAATACCTCCCAAGGCATGCCAAGGCCTCAAGAAACAAACAAACAAAGAACCATAATGTGTGCTTTCGTGTAGTAGTTGTAAGTTGTAAAGAGGTAATGAAGGCCCCAGAGCTGAGCTTAATGGCGCAGTAAAGGAAGGAAAACCTTCCTGTACAAGCAGCTTGGGTTTCTGGAACTTCAACCGACAAAACTTCCCAAAGAATTGTGAACTTGATACAGCCTTTGTGAGCTTGGGGTTTACAACGGCTCCCGCATGCCTGAGGTTGTCAAGAGTAGCTGAGTAGTGACAAACAGCTTTAGTCCAGCTGTGGGTCTAGTAGCTTCTTGTTACTAGTAGCGATGCCAGGAGCCCCTAACCCTTGCTCCTAGTAGCGATGCCAGGAGCCCCTAGTAGCTTCTTGTTACTAGTTAAGTTTCAGTAAAAACCAAATCATTAGTGCGAGCACTTCCTTGAAGAAGCGTGAGCTATCCTGCGTCCAGCTACTAGAAGCTAACTAGTCACCCAGCTACTTAATTAAGTAGCCGCCTCAGTAAGGAGGCAGGACCACGGGCAAAAACATGGCCACTAGGAGCAAGGACGCTATTAGGGGCTCCTGGCATCACTACTAGGAGCGATCGGACTCTACTAGGAACAAAGTGTGGCCAAGCTTCATTCCATGCAGGACCCAACTCTTGCTGCAATGCCTTCGTGAAGGCAAGGACTGGTTCAGTAAGAGGGAAGTTCAGGGTGTTTAAGGTGAGTCTCCAATACTCCTCTGAGGGGGGGTACTTTACCTGCCCAAGGGCAAAATGACGAAACCAAACGAATAACTTGCCGAGTGCCTCAAAACAGGCCGAGCTGATTTGTACACCTGGCAATGAAACTGAAAGAGTTCAAGTCCTGTCACAAGGAAAGCATTCATGCAACAAACCTGCAAAACCTGCAAACACAACCTTAAGGTGTTTGGGTCATCACTATTTGGTTGGAGGCCATCGCTACTAGGCTGGAAGCCACAACACCGCACTACTCTGCAGCAATACCCTCACCGTATGCACTACCCGACTACCCATTCCTCTCAAACCTTTTCTTATCATTCTTACTCTTCTTTTCTTCTTTTTTTCTACCTTTTCTCTTTTTCCTTGCGTTCCTTTTCTTTTCGGTTTCGGGTCTCTTGGGCTTTACTACCCTGGGTCCCTACGACCCCGACCGGCTTCTCTGCCGCGGTTAGTCACTGACTTCATGTCGTCCAACTTTAGAACAAACATGGAAGGAGGCCTAATAGCGACGGCCTCCAACCTACTACCGGTGGCCTCCAACCTCTAGTACAGGAACAATAGATTAAAGCAACAATGAACACTGTTCTGTTTAATCTCGTACGAAAAGAGCTTGCAAAGGTTGGCGCCACTTTCGAGAAGGCAGAAATCCTGCCGGCTTGACAGCCAGGAGTGGAAGTCCCCTCCACAAGGTCCAGAATTGAGCAAAGACTTCCTCAGTTCGGAAACGCTACTAGGAACAGGTGCATCGCTAGTAGTAACAGGTGCCTTACTAGTAGTAACAAGAACGCTACTAGTAACAAGGGCATTACTACTAGGAGCAAGGACGCTACTAGGGGCTCCTGGCAATAAGCTTCCTCAGTTCGGATCAAGCAAAACTACTTAGTAGCGATGCCCTTTGCTCCTAGTAGCGATGCCAGGAGCCCCTAGTAGCGTCCTTGCTCCTAGTAGCTTTATTGTTACTACTAGTGGGCACTTGTTACTAGAAGCGATGCACTTGTTACTAGTAGCATCTCTTTCTTTTCCCTAACAAGTGCCACGCTAGTAGTAACAAGTGCATCGCTACTAGTAACAAGTGCCTTACTAGTAGTAACAAGAAGCTAGTAGAAACAAGTGCCTTACTAGTAGTAACAGGTGCCTTACTAGTAGTAACAGGTGCC
>CAXAMN010003880.1:0-15487 GCA_963970005.1 Durusdinium trenchii
ATGATCAGTGAATTTGGTATGACGGTATGACCATGACCATAAAAAATAATTATATAAGAATTTCTTTTGCTTCTGCAGAGGGTGTCAGCTCCCTATCCTCTCTTTGTGTGCTGAGCTGTTGGTCAGCAAAAGAGACCAGCCTGCAGCCTGGGGCTGGCTGGGACACGACAGGTCTACCAAAACCGCGAGGCCGCTGGGGTTTGACTGCCCTTCGTGTCACTCACTGTCACTGTTGGAGTTACTTAGTGTCGCTGCTTTCATGGTTTGGAACCGTTCGTTGTAGGAATGACAACTGCATAGAACTGCCATTGAGATCAATCCACGGACGAAAGACGAAGATAACAAAGCTGGCGCACGCAACAGGTGGTAAAGAGAGGTGCAAACGGAGACGCAGATGGGCCCAGTTGGAGCATGCGGCAGGTTGGCTATGTCAGAGATGACGAGGTCTATTGCAGCAGGACCGAGGCTTCTTCGGTCATGAGACTTGTCCTTGCGTGCTCCAGGTTGCAGGGCCAGAAGATGCCAGAAGTCATTAGCAGCACTATCCTACTGAATCTCACTGGTACCGTACCATACCATACCCATACGCTAGTTCCACAGTCCTGAGAGCAGCTTACACACATGCCATTTCAACATGCCACAGTTGCCAGTTCCTGAGTAGTTTCCCACCACTCCGCCAAAAAGGAAAGCACGACTCCATCGGCGAAACTGGGCGCCGCGGATCGACTAGGATCGACCTGGAAGCCCTCATGGCGGCCGTCCGGCGGGCGAAGCTGGCGCTGGAGGCGGGGCGAAGCTGGGTGGTGGACGACTGGGGGGAAGCCTTGGGCGAACCATACTTGGTGACTTGGTGGTTAAGTCGGAGAAGCCTCCACACTTTGTTTTAGAGACCACCTGCAAAGGGTTGCAAGTTAGCTGTGAAACTTGTGGCAGAATGGAACTTGGGCAATCGCCATGACCACCTGCTGTTTGGCCGAACATTTGGGTTTGGTGAGGCCAAATGCATCCAAATGCCACCATGTCCACAAAAGTCCAGAGTAATTAGTAGGGCAAACTTGTGTCCTGCTCCAAGCTGTCTATTGCAATATCATGCAATATCCGAATCCTGTGCCTTTTCAGTGGACGTATTGTAATTGCAACCAGTTGGATCATTTTGCTCTTGAACTCTTGCTTTTGCAAGCATTCCTCATTTGAATCGCAGCCACGCGGCAACATTACATCATGCCCAAGAACACTGATCAGCAGCTGTTTCATTGCGGAACACGGATGCAAAAGATGGGAATTAGATGTTCTTGGTCCAATCCGCCTTCCACCAGCCCACCGCCGGCCACCTGCCGGCGCGCGCACGGACGGTCCGATTCTTCCTCAGGCGAAGATGCGAGCGGAGGAGAGAGCCCATCGGATTGGGAGCCCATGCTGTTGGGTGTTCTTTTTCTGTTAAAACACCTTGAGGCTAATCGGTATAACGGTATAACGGTATAACACAATGTTGTCAAACAAACAAATTTGGGATGTTTGGGCAAAAACAAATCAGTTGGCCAAATGTGGTGTATTGCTTCATCTATAGCTTCTGCAAATTCATTCTCAAGAGGTGAGCCATGGGTATTGGGCCGGTGCCCGGGTCAATCTTTAATGATGTTAGGTTAGCGATGCCCTTTGTTACTAGTATCGCCTTGTAACTAGTAGTAAGGCCAGGAGCTACTAGTAGCTTCTAGCTACTAGTAGCGATGCCCTTTGTAGTAGCTTTGTTAGGTTTAACTTCAGGTCGTTTCATGCTTCGGCGATTTGGTCAACGTGACGTCTTCACGCCAGGAGGAGCAGAAGACCGCCGCGGAGGTGCAAGCCGCGGATTCCCGAGTTGGGGCGACCCAGCGGTCCCAAACGGTTTGACCGGTGTAAGGAGCGTGTAAGGAGCGTGTCAACGTAAGGAGCGTGTGTTTCATGTTCAAATTCAGATCCAACAATTGAGACACACTGTTGCCGGCCCCAGGTTCGGCACCCGGTAGGTTCAGGTCGCATTCTGTAAGACAGTATCCAGATCTCCAACCCTCCAAAGCAGCGCCAAGCGTGCTGAGATTGCTATGGCCTTGGCCGCGGCGAAGGGATCACAACAGCCACTTCCCAGAGGCACCAACCGGTGCACCAGCATTTGTGCTAATGCCATAAGCCTCATGAGCATGACAGATCATGACCACGAAAACTATCGAAAACTGACGATGGAGAGTACGTTGGGTGATGCTTTTATTGTTTCTGAGTCCAGCATCAAATTTAAGCAGAACAGATGATTGTTCGAACCCATCCGACACCATCCGACACCCATTCTTTTGGAGGTTCTGCAGGAGCGGAGGACAGCGGAGATGAGCCGGAGCTCGTGGAAATTTCTCAGCCCAGCACGGGAGCTCAGACCGGGGTTTCTAAGAGAGCATCAGGTTTCGGATGTGATATTTTTTCGTTGCACTTGGGTTAGAGTGTATTGTTTGTATTTGTTTGTCAAGTGCTGAGAATTTTGAGCTGGGATCCGTTTTGGGGACTTGCAACAGTGTGAGGCAACCCCTCCCAGAGAAACAGCCAAGAGCAATGAGCAATGAAAGCGCTCTCTTTTTTCGAGATGTTCTGGAACCTCCTAGCAGCTGCTTCAGACATGACAGTCTACGGCGTATGCAAGAGGAAAGAACCTCCTAGCAAGAATCGGTGTGAGAAAGGAATGCCACTCTTGGCAGGTCATCGTAAGCCATCGTAGGCCATCGTCGGGTGCTCCATTCGAACCCTCCAGCATCTTGAAGCTGTGGAAGGGATGAGTGAAAAATTGAATTATTTGATCTCTTGGGTGGAGGTGACATTGAGCAAAAGACAGCCAACTCGAAACTCAACTTCAGTTTGAGGAATCCTCAATTGATTGAGAGAGAGCTTTACTTTGCCTCAAGTCTTATGGGTATTTGTGGGGTATTTCAGTCAAAATTCATGAACCAGGATTAACCCCTTATTTGTCATGCGGTTCATGTACAGACATGTTCAACAGACTTGTGTCATACCGACACATATTGGCTCAAGAAAAGCGCGCTCCCGTCGTGCTTTTCAGCTGTCGCGCACGCCGTTCGCTCGCGTTCGTTCGTGCAAGCTTTTGCGCATTCGTTGCTTTCGGGTTTGTGTTGTAGGTGGCCGTAGGAGCTCCTTCCCCAAACCCGCACACCTTCACACCACGGGTTCCAATCCTTCGGGTGTTCCCCGCCGTGTGCCTTCTAGGACCAGGGCCCTCCATACAATCGGGTATCTTTCATCCACCCTTCCCCTAAATAGGTTGTGGTGGTTGTTTACTGATATCCCGGAACCCTTGTCCCTTTCATTGGTTATCAGCCGTAGGTCTAACCAACCTACGAGCTCTAATAGTCCGCCCTTTCTAGGCCCAATGCCGAGAGTGACACCACCTCGATCCCCACGCTCTGAGCCTGCGCAAGCCGCAGCCTCTGGCGCGGAACCTTCGTTAGGTCCAAGTGTCAACCCCGATCCTGGTCCAAGATCCGTGACAGCAGCCGACGCGCAAGCCGCTGCTCTAAGCGCGGATTCGCCAGGGGAGGGTGCCAACCAGGCAGAGGCTGAGGTGACGTCCTTGTCGGAACTTGGTTCATTGGCCGTTGATGCGTTGAACCTGTTCATTGACAACCAAGACCCACCAGCCGCTGCCGCAGGCGCGGGTTCAGAAAGCTCGAAGTGGGCAGGTGCAGCCTCCGAGGCTGATTCAGGCCCTACTCTTTTCCCGCCTTCCGTGATCGAGCACGAAGATAGGGATCTCGAGCTTGAAGAACCCTTCGCCGGTCCAAAGGGTCTAGACTATCCCGGCGACACAGAGATCCATCCTCTCGATAGCCCCACGGCCGAAGACCATCCGGCCCCCGTGGGCGAGCATTCGTTAGGTAATACCCAAGATATGCAACCCTCCCCTGATCAAGACCATCCGGTCCCAGAGGAGGCAACTTCGGCCAGTGCGGACGCCCCTAATCCGACAGACCAAGGCGATCTCGCCCCTGCGGAGGAAGGGCCTGAAGAGTTCGTGCCACCCGAAACCCTGATTGCCCAGGCATCATCTACACCTAATAGTCCTCCCCTATCCACTAATAACCTGTTTGATCCACTTGGTGAAGACGAGGAGTCCTCCGCCGAGGACGCCGTGGAAGAAGGGATTGCGCAACGCATCCAAGAACAGTACGACTTGGAGGCAGCGCTGGAGGAGTCAGCCCGGATCGCAGGCGTTGAGCCGGAACCGGCTGATTTGGGTGTCGGTGAAGCCGCTGCCACTGGCGCGGGAAAGGGGGAGAGAGACCGCACCCGGGGGTGCCGTGCCGGCGCCAAACACGTCGCGGGCCGTGAAAACCTCTCCTATGGGCAGACGTGTGAATACATCCGTGCGCAGCTCGGTGATTCCACTTATGCGCGGTTCGGCCGCCGCTTCAATCTCCCCCATATTCCCCCACATGTGGCCCGCAAGCAGTATCCAGAGTGGTTCGGATATGTTCTTCGACATTCTGAGAGGTGGGCGTCTGATGCAGAGGGAGAGCTTTTGCCAGTGGACACCATCACTCGATGGGCGACCATCCTGCCTGAGCTTTGGCAGTTCCTCTATTCGATCGACTCCACTTTGCTGCAAGGTATCCCACAGCCGAAATACAGACTGCCTAGGGGTTATTGGAGCTCAGACCACCCGTTTGTGCCGCTCCGCCATGTGCGCTCGACTGACACTAAGGTCGCCCCTCCAAGAACAGTCTTTAATTCCGGTTCGACTGCTTCCTCTTCGGCCGCACTGCCCCGCACCGATCGATCTCGCTCTGCTGCCCCTAAGGCCACTTCGGGATCATCCTCCGCGGTCAGTGCAGCGATAGCGACAGCTCCTTGGCGTCCCACGCTTGACCGTGGGCAGGTCCCGATCGTCTTGACACCACGTTCGCAGGTAGAAGCAAAGGCCTCCAAGGCCAGTGCCGGAAAGTCAGTGTCAAAAGGGATTGAGACAAAGCCAAAGTCTGTCGCCGCAGGGCCGAAGTCTAAGCCAGCCGCAGCCTCTGGCGCGGGCGCCTCGCATTCGTCCAGTAGCCTGCCTGTCCCACCTAGTCCACCCCCAAAGGTCCCGCCGGTCCCGTCACCGCAGGCCAAAGGGTCGACTCAAGTCAAAGCTGGGGCTACGTTCGTTGAGGTTCCCAAGCCATCATTGCCCATTCGACTTCCACCTCCGCCGAAGGGTCCTGCACCAAGTCCTCCGACAGCAGCTGACCATCAGGGGGGCATCAGTCTGTCGTCCCACTCGAGCCACCTCCGTCCGTCCCGTATGGTGACACAGAACCACTTGACGCTCCGGGTCCTAATGAATATAGCTATCGTGGCCCACTTAAGCCGATGATCCCAAAGTGGACACGCAGCAATCCCGAGCAGATTCCGGTTCTTCGACCTGTCAAAGCAGTTCCCTCTGTTCCTCCCGATGCTGACCAGCTTGACATGAGCGCCTTGCAGCAGCGAGACGCCAACCTCGAGACACTAAATAATACAGTCGTGCATGCCAAGGCCCACGCGTCCAGCGCGTTGGGCGGAGCAGCGCTTCGTGGTGAGCTCGGGCAAGTGTTGTCACACGTGAGGCCAGAGAACACAGCAGAAGAGGAGGAGGACGTCGTGGTTGAGGAGGAGGAGGAGGAAGAAGAGGGCCAAGGGGCTGCCTCTCCTGAGGCGCCCGAGTCCGACCAAGACCAGCCAACAACGAGTGCTAAGGCCGCTGCCTCAGGCGCGGAGCCAGTCCGTCCGGTCGTCATGATCCCGGGTCCTGGTGCCTTCATCCATCGGCACTTAACACCGTTTCGCCTTCGTAGGACTCAGTGGGACCGCGAACACGAACCATCGGTGCCACTTGAAGACGCTCAAGACCGGGTCTACGACTTGGACTGGTCAAGCACCCCACAGGCCGAGGGCGATCACCTACTGCCCTCTTCGTCCACCATTCATGTTAGTGCTAATGCCGACCTATGAACTAGATGCCGAAGACTCAGATAACTCTGACCCTGAGGCTCGCTCACGTCGCATTCGCAATCTTGAAGGTAGGACTGAAGACGCCGGTTGGCTCACATGGTTGGAGGGCCATCGTCCTAAGACCAGTCAGCCAAGTCACCCAAAGCCGAAGTTGGCCGAGCCAGCATCTAAGCGTGTTCGAGTAGTTCTAACACCAGATGCACTAAAGAGGGCGCCACCCATAACGCCCCCACATGTTCGACAAGTAATAATAGTCCCTAAGAATAAACCAATGGGTGCCTCGGTAGCTGCCGGTCCTAGGGTCCCAGTGCATGAACCTCAGTTGTCAACAGCCACTGAGACAGTGTTCGTGCCATCCCATCCGCCTCAGCCGCCGCCTCAGGCGCGGGAGGCAGCACAAGCCAGCGCTACACCAATTGCGCCCCCGGTGTCTCAACCGCCTGTCGCCAAAGCGTCCGGGTCCCAGAGCACGCCACCTCCCGTGGTATCGATCGAGTCATCGTCGGCATCTCCGCCACCGGCGAGACCGCCTTCGAAAGCACGCCCGGTCCGCTCAAGGTCTCCTCCTACCAAGGTCAAACCACCCCCGCCGGAGGCGAGGCAATTGTCTGCCGAAGCCAAGCGGCGAGCGTTCGAAGCCTTTGAGGAGCGCAACAGACCCGTGCATGTCGAGACCGACAGCGCAGGCAAGCCGCTGCCAGCTGGTGCTCGTGTACCAGTAGGAGCGGGCATCACGGCTGCAGCCCCGTCCGATCCAACCCCACCTGGGGGCGGTGACGACGACCAAGGCGAGCCATCGACGCCGAGAACCCCTAAGACACCCCCAAAGCCCAGATCGCCTGATCGACCTCCTAGCCAGCACGCCACATCGGGGCTTCCCTACAAGACCCCGCCAGGCTCGTTGACCGGGAGATCAGCCTCGTGGGAACGGAACCCAGGACGGCAACCAGAGCCGGCTCCTCCTAGGCCTGTAACACCGAAGAGGAAGCCCCCTCCACCTAATCCTTATCCATATCCGTATGGTAAGCCTGCAGGTGTGCCGTCAGTTCCCCATGACACGACATGGGCTTCGCAAGCTGCCTCATCGACAGCTGCACCTACCGTCTTGGACAATTCGTGGTGGGTACCAAAGGCTGCTTCACGCGCCGATAGTCACGAGGAGCCGCCATCTGGTGGAAGGCTGGCCCCACATAGGCCACCCTCCGGCAGCCCTGCCTCAGACACGCCTCGAAGTGTCCAGCCTACTACAAGATACCAACCGAACCCGT
The DNA here is from genome assembly GCA_963970005.1 of Durusdinium trenchii. Classification (NCBI taxonomy): domain Eukaryota; class Dinophyceae; order Suessiales; family Symbiodiniaceae; genus Durusdinium; species Durusdinium trenchii. Next base: position 7,272 of record CAXAMN010003880.1, read on the forward strand.
TGCCCCGGCTGTTTGGGCAACAGTTGGCAAACCCGCATACCCTAGTCCCTCCTCAAGCGGGCGTCTTTGAAGTTGGCCTCGACTGGCATAAGGTACTAGATACCATGCTGACTCCGGTGCGTACACCAACCAACCTCCTCACAGACCGCCTTAAACAGCTTGAATCGCTTCCTGCTCGAATAACAATCATCTCCTTCACGGGCGCGGGAGACCGCTACGACTCGACCATCCAGGAGATAGATTCGTTTAGAGACCAGTGCCGCGCGTCCGGCTGCCAGATGGGTGGCGGCTTTTACCTCACGAATGAGAAGACGGGACGCGGAGGAAAAGCCGAGCTCGTCAGCCGGCTCAGGATCCGAGCATTTATGGACGATCGAGCTGACATACTTGCAGAGATCCGACGCACTGGTTGCTTCGCGATGGGCTACCAAGCCAGGGACTACCCTACGGAACCTAGTGGAGCCATACAGGTGTTAACCGACTATATTTGGTCGCACCTTGCCCATTGGGATGCACATCATCCCCTGCAAGCCTTCGTATTGCAACAATACTCAGGCCAGGGCGGGCGCGGCGGTGGACGCCGCCGCCGATGAGTGCACATGCTAGCCGCTGCTTCACGCGCAGGCCCTTTCGTCGTTCGTTAGGGTAGGCATGTTCCAGGGTGCATTCATGGGTATGTGGTCATGCATCAACTAGTCATACCATAACTTTCAACTCAATTGTTGTTGTTTTGGTTTCATCCCAATGCACTCATGCCGCTGCCCCATGGCGCGGAAGTCCTGCCGCTGAAAGCGCGGGCCTGGGCAAAGACCCTTTCGTTTCGTGCACGCAAAAGTTTGCTGGCACGCCTGGGAAGGATGGCGAACCACACAGGTATCACACCTCCTTCGGACCCCTCCTCCGCCGGTCGCTCTCGTTCGTCACCTGAGTTCGAAACGGCCCCAAGCAGAGGTAGGGTCCCGGCCGCATCGGTCACCGTCACCACCAGAACCCGGGGAACGCGACAGAATCGCGTCGAGCCCCGCCCTGGTCCCAGGACAATGGCGGAAGAGTCGCCTTCATCGGAGGAGCCCAGGCGGCATCGTGGCGTGAGTGCACGGGGCAGGGAGCTTTTGGACAGGGGGGCACCTAGTAGTTCTAGTCAACGACCGGTACCCTTCATATCACTAGCCTCTGTTCCTAAGCCGTCCCAACCTTACATAATCCTATAGACCCCAATATGCCGGCAGCTGCTTTTGTAGCCGGAGCAGCAATACAAGAGGCTAACCAAGCGGCACACATAGCCCATCATGCTGCATCGATGGCTGAACAGCAAGCCCTCGAAGCGATGCGAGCTAGACATTTAGCGGCCCAAGCCGAAGAACATGCGACACAGGTCCAGTCCCAGGCTCAGTTCGTTGTCCATGAGACTCGCCAACAGGCTGAGAACATGGTGGGACAGGCTAAGGCTCAAGCTGAAGCTATGGTCGGTCATGTGAGGGCACAAGCCGAACAGTACGTTCAGTCCCAACAGCATGAACATGTTCAGCGCCAACGTCAACTTGAGCAACAAGCTCATCAGTGGGCGTCCGGTGTGGAAGCCGCATATCGTGCCCATGTAGACCAAGTAAACACAAACGCAACTGCCGAGCTCATCGAACTGCAGAGGCAGAATGCGTACCTCACACAGCAACTCGCCGCCAGATCGCCGGTACCAAGCTCCCCAAAGGAGCCACCGATCTCGCCGGCGCCCTCAACACAACCCCTTCACAGTGTCCGTTCGACATTGAGCCACCAAGTGGAAGGCTCCGAGTTCGCTGCGCCTTTCCAGGCGGCCCAGCACAGTACTGTGCCTACGACGGCTCAAGTCGTCGATATGCGGATTCCGAAGAGTTTTCATCACATGGCTCCGCAAGAATTTTATGTCGGAACGCCAGTCGGCACACCTCACGGTGGGGCCACACCTGTGTTAAGGGACGCAATGTACGTTGCTGCTCTCGAGCGTGAACTTGGTCAAACGAGAGAGATGTTAAACCAGGTATTGTCATTAGTACAGACCGGACATCCTCCCGTACCACCACCGCCTGAGCATGGGGTTCCCATGCCGTTTCGTATGACACCAGCGCCACCACCAGGTCTGATGACTGAGGTCCCAAGCGCATGTCCGAAGCCTTGTGCCTGCGCGCTGATGCCGGCCGGATACCCAAACCCCGCAGCAAATGTTGCAGCGTCATCGACGCAACCTCCTCCACCACAACCAGGAGCAAGGGTCTTGCCACCTTCTTTCCCCGTCTTTGAGCGGACCAAGAGAGAGGACGGTGGTGGCTCCCCAAGTTCTTCATCTTCGTCTAGTGACAGTGAAGTAGAGGACTTGTGTAGGATGTGTGGGGGCAAGCATCGGGAGATTAGGTGTCCACACCTCACAATGAATAAAGAGGATCGTAAGGTAGAATCAACCCCGACAGCTAGTTCGGAGATTACCGACTACGCAGAACATGAGTCCGAGATTGTTTATGTCAAGGGCTTATCGAACCTGATCCTACCCAATATACCAGTTGATTCAGGTCAAGCACGGGGATACATCAACCAGGTTCTCATGAACATTGGTTCGTTGCAGAAGACCCCAGGTTCAGACTTGTATCACTGGGCCCAAGAGTGTCTTACCAAGGACGATTCCGCCCTTCGTGGTGACCCACGTTTTCCCAGAACCGACCGGGAAATTGCCACGAAAATGTTGAAAGTGTGCAAGTCAGGTAGATTTGGTATCATTTTTCAACGGATGGTGGAAGAATCTCGTTTGTCAGGTATTGGCATGCCTTGTGGTCGCGTCATGCTTGCTACGATTTTTCGTCATTTTCAGCTAGAGAAAGACAGAATCGGCATGCTAGGCGAAAGGAACCTCCTGACCCTTAGGCTAAAGGGGCACAAGACCGAGGACCTCATAACCTTCCAGGAGAAGTACAGATACATCCTTGCTGCGATCCCCTCTGAGGATCTGCCGAGAGAGACAACTCTGTTTAATCATCTTTTGGACGAACTTGAGCAGTTCACCCCATTAGCCACTAAAATAGCTAAGTCAAGAGAGTCCCCACTAGGAAGCCACCGTCGGTCCACAAAGTGGTTGTGGGAGAAGGTGGATTTGTATATAGAGTTAGAACGGGTCAAAGCTAACAGGCAGGCCTTCGATAAGAAGTTGCGGGATTCCCATACTGCCGATCTAGCCACCACGTATAACCCTAAGGCAATCCCCGCTAATCCCGCCAAAACCGATAAACCTAAGAAAGAGAAGTCCAAGGAGGACAAGAAGAAGGAAAAGAAAGAAAAGAAAGAAAAGGCCAAGAAGGATAAGCAACAGTCTGTTGAGGTTCCCGCAGCCCCAGGCCCCAAGTCTAAGGCTCCGAAAGGCCCACCAAAGGCCAAGCCCAAGGGCAACACGCCAACACCTCCGACCACACCAAGGTCACAGCAGGTCAAGCGTGCGGCCGACATGACTGCCCAGGAGAAAGCGAGAACACCCTGTGCGTTTTACGCGTACAACAGCTGCCGCGCAAAGCAATGCGCGTTCCTTCATGATTCGCAGAACAAATACAAGGGACCGCCTCCCAAGGCTCTCCGCTTCCCAAAGGAGAAGGCAAAGGCCGCCGCCGCTGTTGCACAGGTACATGCCCTCCCTGCCTTTTCGAACGGGAAGATCTCCTGGCTATGGGACACCGCTGCTGGGAGACATTTGTTCGGCAAACAAGCCTTAACTTCAAGCATGAGACAACATGCCGCCCCCTCGCAGAACCCCGTGAACTTCACGACTGGGGGGGGGTGCCCAACAAAGTGTGAAATCTTTGGGGTTCAAAGGCAGTCCCATCCTTGATGGAGAAGAGGTCTACATCTTGAATGAATGCCCCCCGGCGCAGTCCATTGGTAAAACTGTTATGGATAAGGGGTATATGTTCATATGGGACCCACGCGAGCAGGTACCATACCTAGTACCGCCCAGCGTGGTCCCTAAGTGCAGGCTTCGTGTTCCAAGGAAGCATCGGATCTGCGCCAGCCGAGTTGTGGAGTACGTTCCCCAGTACGACGAAGAAGTCACCCCTGTTGACTTTGTTCCACCAGACCGGTTGCAACCAATGGGTGCAGTTGACGCCTCCCCGGCCTCCACCAATCATGAAGATTCCATGTTTTCTGATGGGGAGCTTTCCACACCGAGTGTGGCGGATGATGTCGTTAGCGAACCTATGGACCTCGATTCCGATGTTTCACCAAAATCCAATTCTAGTCAAAGTAAGGGTTTTATAGCCGCTGCCCCCAGTTCGGGCGCGGAGAGGGTTCCTCCACATCCCGATGACGACAAAACATTGTTGGAAATTGCGGATGTCGAGTTGGATGGCACACCCGAGGCGCTGAAAGCCGCCGCATTCGAAGAGCCACACATTTTAACCCACTATCCTAAGAACCCTTATTGCCCTGTTTGTCAGATTTCTAAGTCCACCAGCAAGAGGGTGGCAAGGAAGCCCGACACCCGAGATGACGACATGATTGATCCTCCCAAAGGACCATTCGAGCAACTGTCGACTGACGATGTGATCATGGCCAAGGGCGATGACTTCGCCGGTAAGGGAACGGGCGGGACTAAGGTGTTCCACATAGTCAGAGACACCTTCTCTGGCGCAAGGATAGCCTATCCCATGGTAAACAGGACAGCTAGCAATCACGCCAAGAACTTTAGGCATTTCTTGGGGCTGAGAGCAAACGAATTAGCATCGTGTGTCCTCATCAAAATGGACGAAGCAGGTGAGTTGGAACAAGCCGCTCATGAGGTGGGTTTGCTCCCCGAAGTCTCACTTCCCAACAGGTGGCCCCATAACGCCACACTAGAGCGAGACATTCGTGAGGAAAAAGAGTGTTGTCGCGCAATCCACATGCAATCTGGGTTGCCATATGAGTTTCATACATACTCGTTTCCATACGCCTGCATGTCGATGTCGTTCGATCGCCCGTCATTGTCAGACCCAGCCAAGTCACAATGGGAAGCCCTAACTAAGTCCAAGTTCGATGGTATTCGCAGATGTTTTGGCCAACTGGTGTATTACCGAGATCGTAAGGTAAGCAAGAGGACTCTCGAACCAAACATGTCGCCTGGTCTCTTCATGGGGTGGCGCATCGAGTCGGGTTTCCGTTATCGTTATGTAGCTAGAATCATGGATTACATGGATTTTAAAGTTAGTAAGCACCCAAATGTGTTAGATGTGCCTGAGGCCGAGATCTACACAGAGGAGGGACCGCCCATTTTTCCCATGGCCTCAACGAAGCTGAGGCATCTCCATGGTGGTTCGTTAGGCATTTTGGACGACATTGCCAAACTAGATATGCCCGACTATCTTATGAAAGAGGTTCCCTTTGGGGAAGAGGGTGAAGGCGCTGCGCCGCCGACACCCGTCGGGCCTAAGTCCCGAAGTGTTTACATAACACTAGATCGAGTAATCCGATTCAGTGAGACTCCTGGCTGCAAGGCCTGCGAGCGCAAGACACGGCATCACACCAATGAATGCCGAAAGCGTTTCGCACGACTTGTTGAAGAGGAGAAGGCCGAACTTTTGGCAAGGCGAAAAGAGGGAATCACTGTTGAAGAAATTCCTCCTGTAGCCCCAGAAGATCCGCCTCCCCCACCGCCAGCGGACCCTCCGCCAGAGGCACCAGAGGATGCCAGCGCTACGCCAACGATAATAGCCGGGCCGGCCTTTCGATAACCCCGCACACCACCTATAGGACACAACTAGTACAAACTAGACCTGAAAGTGGCGTGCCTGTGTTTGGGATGCCTGCAATGACCGAAGCATCACAAGTAAGTCAAGTTAAGAAGAAGCGAAGTAGAGGCAAGAAGAGACCACCTAAGTTCAATCGTTGTATGTTCGAGTTCGCGTGTGCCCTTGATTCGCAGATGCATAAAACCTTTCTAGAATTGGGGATCCCACACGTACCCCTAAGCAAGGAACACCTCGACCTGACGAACACCGACATGCAGGACCAACTCCATAACCATTTGGAGACCTGTGAGGAGGTGCCAGACCTGTGGGCATCAATACCATGTACCTCAGGGTCCCCATGGCAGAGGGTCAACAGGTCCAAGGGAGGTGCACGATTTGCCCGTGTACACGCACAGCAGATTCGTGAGTCCAAGCGCCTTTTCGCAGAATTCGAAAGGAGCGCAGAGATCGTCCTTCGCAGGGGGGGGACTGTGACCTTTGAATGGCCAAAGGGCTGCGAGAGTTGGAGTCGCCGTGACGTCCAGTCCTTCTTTGATTCGCATCTAGAGTTCAAACGAGTCGAGTTTGATGGTTGCGCAGTAGGAGTTATATCCACTAAGGATAGACCTATTAAGAAGACCTGGAGACTCATGACGACAAGCCAGCGCATCGTAGATGCCTTTTCGCAGCATAAGTGCACACACTCCCCACATGAGCACGATCACGCGGTTGGGTCTCAGACCGCAAAGACCGCCTTTTACCCTCCACGAATGGTAGGCGAAATAGCCAGAGCGTTGTACCCTCAGAAGGCCAACCTCGCCCCGGCTCCAGCCATGCCATGTGTGGTCCCAGCCGCTGCCTTGCAGGCGCGGAAAGAGGACCACAGGGTGAAAGAGCAATCTTTGAAACACATCTCCGCACTTGCAGGAGCCGATACATTTGCATTGGCCGTCGAAACCGACGAAGTTGCAAACCAGATGGCAGAATGCCTGATGGATTTGGAAACTCTTGTTCGAAGTGCATTCGATATTCCTGAAGATCCTGAACATCACGGTAGGGTGCATGCCATGGTAACTAAGTTGCTCTCAAGAGCAGAAATGTTAGCGAACCCTAAAGCTGTTGAGAAAGTAAAGGAAGAAGCAACATCCCTGACCGACATCGGTACATGGGATCTTGATTCGGTCCAGGAATATGATGCAGTCAAGGCCGACGCAAAGGCTAGCAAAGTGTCCGTACACTTTGGCCGTCTAATGACCATCGCCTCAATTAAATTTTGGGAATTGGCTGAACACCTTCACAAAATGAAGGGGCGGATAGTATATCGCGGCGACTGTGCACGCGACGAGAATGGCGCCGCCGCCGTTTACGAGGAATTGGGCGCGAACCCAACCTCTGTACAGGGATTAAACGCCTGTCTAGCCTACGGTTCCTTGCCGGGACATGCCTGCACGGCGGCAGACGCCGTGAAGGCTTATGTTCAAGCCTTTCTTAAAAGTAAGTACAAAACCTGGATCGAACTTCCACCCGAACTCCGCCCGGAGTGGTGGAAGGGGAAATTCACCCGACCAGTTGTACTTCTAGTGAGGGCACTGTATGGACATCCCGATGCAGGCGGAATGTGGGAAAACCACTTAAAGAGAATTTTAAAGAAAATGAACGGCGAGGAGATTCCTGAGTACCCCGGAAATTTTTATTTCAAAGGGACAGGTCTCATGCTATCTACATACGTAGACGATTTGACATTGTCCGGGCCGTCGGAGCACCATGCTCCTTTCTGGAACCAGCTATAATGTCAGAGGTAAACGTAGAGCCTCCCGAAACCATTTATAGAATCCTCGGAAGAAACCATGTTTATGCCAGTTTCGACAAAGCACAGGGTGAGGAGAACGCTGCTTTAGGCGCGGCTCCCGATGCATTGATTTTCGACATGAAGGACTATGCCCAACAGACCATAGACCTTTATAAAAGTGTTGCTAAAGTCGATAAAATCAAACCTGCACAAACACCCTTCATCCCCGATGGAACATGGCCAAGGGAGGACGAGGACTCTCCGGGAGAGCTCGCCCCCAAAGCATGTTCGATACTAATGAAGGCCCTTTGGTTGGCCCGCCTGTCTAGACCGGATATCCTTAAGCCCATCAATGACTTAGCAACTAAGGTCCAAGCCTGGACCCGAGTGCGCGATAAGAAATTGTTAAGGCTGATACAATACCTCCAATACTCGTTAGACTACAGACTGACCGCCTCTTGCCAAGACGATCCAAAGGATCTCAGGCTCGAGCTGTACGTCGACGCGGACTTCGGAGGCGATTCCGGTGACGTGAAATCAACCTCAGGCGGCCTCCTGACACTAAAAGGTCCTAAAACATTTTTCCCACTTGCATGGATCTCGAAAAGGCAGACATCCACTTCACGCTCCACTACGGAGTCAGAAGTGGTAAGTTTGGCGCACTCTTTATACCAGGAGGGCATACCCGCTCTCCAGCTTTGGGAGAA
>CAXAMN010003880.1:30487-48093 GCA_963970005.1 Durusdinium trenchii
TATCTATTTATATTTTATATTTAACTATTTTTTCTGTTTAAAAATTCAATCCAGAGGGGCTTGTGCCCTCTCAGGTTTGGCCTTGTCCAGTGCCTTCTGCAGGCTTTGCTTCAGTGCCTTCTGCAGGCTTTGCTTCAGTGCCTTCTGCATGCATGTGCTCATCTGGGCTGAAATCTGGCATTTCCACATCTTCCCCTGGTGGTGGAGGTGGCTCTGCCTCAGCAATCAAAGTACCTTCTGGAGGCATTGAGCTGCCTTCTTCAGGCAAGGTTTGGGGATCAGCTTCTTTTTTCACATTCTTCTCACCACTGCCTTCTCCAGGCTCTTCTAGAGGCTTATTGCCTTGGCCTTGGTCGTCGTCCTCTTTCTTCAGCTTCTTCTTGTTGCTCCACACCCTTTGGCCTTTTCCAGGCTTCTTCTCAGCATCCATTGTCTCCTCCTCAGCATCCATTGCACAGCCTTCTGCAGGCTCTCCCCTCCTGACCCAAGGCCTTGGCCCATGAGCCTTTGAAGGCTCTGAAGGAGGTATTCCAGGCCTCCTAGGAGACCCAGGCCTGGCTTTAGGGCTTCTAGGTTTGGGTCTACTTTTGGACCTTCGCTTTTTCACATAGCCATCTCCTGGCTGCCAACACCTCCTGGCCTCCTCTTGCATGGCCTTGGCCTTGTTGATGAGCTCCCTCATCTGCCTTTTTTTGTTCAGCAAGGAGCTTCAAAGGTGGCTGGGGCTGAAGCCACTGAGGGACAGGCAGGCCTTCTCTTTCAAGGGCCCTTTTTTGCAACCTTCTCAGGTCACTTTGCCTGCCCCTGGTGTTGTACCTGTCCCAGCCATCTACTGGCTCATCATCTCTTTGCCATTCAGCCCAGTCTTCCCAAGCTTGGGGGTTGAAGGGCACCTCTTCCCAGCCTTCTTCAGGCTTTTTGTTCTTTCCCCACCAAGTCATCCATGGGCCTTCCCCAGGCTTGTTTTGCTCCCACCAATCCCAGTCACCATCAGTGCTTGAGCCTTCTGCAGGCTGAGACCACTCAGTCCACCCCACAGTTTGTGGTGGCTGTGGGGCCCAGCTTGGGCCAGTGTCTTCTGAATCACTCCACACCCAAATGGATGTGGCCAAGCCTTCTTCAGGCTCTTGGCTGTGGTCCACCATCCCTGGTGGCCACCACCTATTTCCACTCCACTCAGGAACCCCTGGTGGGACATAATCATCTTCTCCAAAGATGTATTGCCCCATGGCAGGGTCTTTCTCCATAGCCTTCTGCAGGCTTTTGACTTCATTGGTGGTCAGCTCCTCCCACCCCTGGCCATTCAGGTAGAAGTAGAAGAACCTGCCACCCCAGAACCTGATCCTCCACCAGTTCAGTTCATACCATGTGCCTTCTCCAGGCAGAAGCAGCAACCACAGCAACAGCAAAGCCTTCTTCAGGCTCAGGGGCCCCACCACCACCACCATGGCTCTCACAGCAACTCTACAGCTGGTGGGTGTTGGTTGTGTTTGTTGGTGTTTGTGTTTGTGAGTGCTGCCTGTATGTTGTAAGCTCCAGTTGTGTGAGTGTTTGGTGTTTAGTTGTGGTCCTTGCAGTTGTGAGTGCAGTGTGGTTTAGTTAGTACTCCAATTAGTTAAGTGTGTGTCAGTGTGTGTGAGTGTGTAGTGGCATGTGCATGCATGTTTGCTTTGCTCTGCCTAGCTTGAGCAAAAACACAACATTACAACCTTCTTCATGTAAAAACCAAACACCAAACACCACCAAACCAAGAAACAAACCTCATGCACACCTCAACCCCCAAACCACAACCTTCTACAGGCTAACCCACCCACCAAAACAATTTTGGCAGCCTTTTCCACACCCTGCAAAAAAGAAGCCTTTTTAGGCTCAAGGTCGGCCTATAGCCTTCTTCAGGCTCAAGGTTGCCAGCCCAAAGGCCTTCTTCAGGCTCAAGGCTAGTCCACATTTTCTGCAGGCTTCAGCATAGCTTTTTTGAAATCAACCAAGGCTGCCTTCTCCAGGCTTGCTTCATTGCATGCCTTGTCCCACAGCTTGTCCATCACTTTGGTTTGGAGAGGTCCTCTAACCACCTCCACATTGACCAAGCAATAAACTTTTTTGCCTTCTTCAGGCATTGCCTGGATGTAGGCCTTCTGCATGGCCCTGGTCTGCTTCACCCACCCAAAGGAGACAGACTTGGCCCAGGATTTGCCAAGCTTTGCCTTTGCAATGCCTTCTGCAGGCTCTGTGTCTTTTGCTTTGCCTTCTGCAGGCTTGGCTGCAGGCTTCTTTAAGATGACTGGCTCTTGGGCTGCAGGTTTCTTCAAGATGTCTGGCTCTTTGGCTGCAGGCTTCTGTTTCACTTCCAGCCTTCTACAGGCTGCAATCAGCTCCTCAGGCCTCACCATGGATGAACTTTGGGTTCCTGCAACAGAACTTTCCACATCCCAAACTTCTGTGGGCTGAGGCTCCTCTTCTTCTGCAGGCTCTGCTATGATGAGCTTTGGTCTCTTGCCCTTGCCTTCTTCAGGCACCATTTTCTGCTTCAAGCTCTTGTTGGCTTGGCCTTCTTCAGACTTTTTTTTCTTCATGGACACATCCACAATAGCCACTAGCCTCTGGATGTGGGGTGGTGTCTTCCCACCAGTCTTGAGGTTCCTTTTTCTTTTCTTCAGGTAGCTGACCACTTCATGGAATGCAGTGGCCAGCAACTTGCATTCAGAGATGGTCAAGGACCCTTTTGCTAGCTTCACAGCTTGCCTTAATTCAGGCTTGTTCAGGCTTGGCCTCCTCAAAAACATCCCTAGGAAGTGTTCATGCCTCTTGCAGGCATCTTCATGGTCGCTAGGCCATTCTGCAGGCTTCAATGCATCTGGAAAACTTTTCAAAACTGTTGCAAACTCTGCAATGCCTTCTTCAGGCTGTAAAGGCAGAGGTGCAGCCATGCTCCCTATAGCTTTGCTCAGCTGTATCTCCCTGTGTACTGTGTGCATGTGTTCATGTGCTGTTTTTTTGGGGTCATGCTTGCATTTTGCCATGCTGCTCATGCTCTGTGTTGTGCTCATGCTCTGTGTTCTTGAACCAAAAAGCTGAAAGTCTGGAAGCCTGTTTTTCAAGCTTCCAGAAGCAGCTTCTGGAAGCCACAAAGTTGGCTTCCAGAAGCTGCTTCTGGAATACTCAACATCAACACAATTCAAACTTTCCAAGAAGCGCTTCTCAGGCAAGAAGCTTGATTTTTTGGCTGGCAGCCCTTTTTAGGAAGTATGGTTTTGAGGCTGGCAGCTTTGTTTCAGAGCTGTCAGCCAAAAAAACAAGCTTCCAGAATGCACTTCTTGAGGCAAGAAGCCAAAAAAATTGCTGCCAGCCTTGTTTCTTGACTTCTCGGAGCTTTAGGGAAGGAACTTGGAATACCTTTTTGCTATGGTCGAGAAATGGGACACTCCCGGTTCCAGGTTCAACCCCCTTTGTAGGAACTCTAGCTAGTATATATCTATACAATAAATTCTATATATACATATTATATATATATACATGTATAGTTTTCATGTTTAATTTGCACAATTATATTAATGATATGGTAATATAATGATATGCCTGGAACCCATTTGACCCCTCTATACGAAAAGGCGTTTTTTGGGTGGTTTTTTGACCTCCAAAATAGAGGTCACTATAGGTCACGAAAAGGTTCCAGGTGCAGATCTGGTTTTTTCTTTGGATACACTTTGAAGCGACCCCCCTTGGATTCGTTCCACCCTTGCCAAGCAGCCATTGGTGGTGGACGGCCGTTGGGCCAAGGCGGCGGCCAAGCCAGGGTGTTGAAGGGTGAACTGGAGAGAACGAGGTGCCTCCTATACACTATACATCCAAAGAAAAAAACACATATATATCATTATATATATATATTATATCATAATATAAATATGCATATTTGCATGAATAAGCACCAAAAAACCCGAGTTCGAACCGCAGTTTTGTTGATTTGAATTCTTCAGAAGAGCCGTTGACTGGATCGTCACCGGAGGCTTCAAAGTTTGCTTTGGTCGTAACATGAAGCAATTCATTTTGGAACCCTCATTGCAAACAGCGTGCGCTGCGCTGTGAGTCGGCAATTATCCCCTGTACCCTGGTTGAATGGCAAGTTGTCCACAAAACGCCAGTGCTTCGCCGTGACACGCACCCAACAGAATGATCACCGTATACGATCACTGGTGTTCCCTTGGACCGTGGGATAGAGAACCTTTCTCTACACCATTCCGTTGTAGGCTCAGCTTGCAGCCTCTGACAACCCTCCCCGCAGACTTCCGACAGTCCGCTCTGCAGGTGGATCTTTGCGACGCCACCACGACGTCTCCTTGACTGCCTCCAAAAAGAGCGCCGTGCTTTTTCCTACCTCGCTGCCCTCCACTTTCCCATTCTGGAGCGCTAGCTTTCGCCTCCCCCCCTTGGCCTCAAGTATCACACTGGGTATACCACATGTTCACCTCGCACCCTGAGCGCCGCGCCCGATTCCCCGTGAGTCGGCTGCAGAGCCGCCGCAGGAGGTTGAGGGACGCTTCGAACGGCCGCGACTGGTGGTATGGGTTGGAATCCCTATCGAAAAACAACACAAAATCTTCAATCACCCTCTGAATTGGCTCGGTCCTACTTGCAAAAGCCTCATTTTCGTAAGGAGTGCCCAATGAGCTTTGGTGCTAAGGGGTGCCCAATGGGCACCCTTTGGATGTTCCTGGTAAGTATATATATATATATATATACATTTTGCTAGTATTATTGCGTATACATAAAGATCTTTTCTTGAGTATCCTGTGTGGCTGTGTCACCAAGTGCTGCAATGAGTTTCTTTGAGCTACCCCATCGCTCACCGAGGCCAGCCCTCACATCAACCCCAAGAGGAACGAGTGCCAGGCAGCTGCGGGGGAGGGGGGGTCAGGCTTGAAACAAGACTGTGTGGGTGAAGCAGGGGTCCTCATGCTGAGTTCCGCACGGCTTCGTCGCCAACAAGTCTTCAAAGTGCCATCCAGGTGCCGAACATAAATGGTCCGACTCGGTCCAGCACTGACCATCCGGAAAGGATGGACGCAACGTTTGAAGACACAGAACATCATGGAACAGAATCAAAAGAACAAACAAGGTTACCACTATTGATGTTTAAACTTCTGGAACATCATCACGAATCCATGGGTTTGATCTGTTTGATCCGATGTGTTTGTTTTGGTGGGGTGATCTGATTTGCCGTTTGAGGTGCTTGCCACCTTCTCTATTTGGGTGTGTTTTTTTGTTCAGCCCTTGGGTTGGCAGGACCTTTCTCCCCATCTCCAGAGGCTCATCTGGTTGACGCGATGTGTTTGGAAGACTGAAAGATGCCATGCATTCGGCCGATTTTTTTTTGTGGGGGGTAGGCTGCTAGTAGAGGTAGGTTGGCTAGCTAGGTAGCTAGTAGAAGATATAGCTAGCAATTACCTAAGCAAACTACTAGTAGGTGGACGCAGGATAGTTCACGCTTCTTCAACGAAGCTCCCCCCGCCGCCCTAAAGGCGGCGCGAGAAGTTTCCTTGAAGAAGCGCTCGCACGAATCATTTGGTTCCTAGGTTTTTAGGGAATCTTAAAATCCTTTCGGTTTCCCATGGTTTCCCTATGAAAAGTATCTTTGGGATGGCCGAGGGTGGATCCTTTTCGGGCCTGTAGGCGAGGGAGCCCCCCCCAATCGTTTCGGACCCGCCTCCAACCGATGGGATTGTTTGAGTTCCTGTTGTCATTGGCATTTCCCACATCAGGAAGTCTCAACAGGTTGGCATGCATCACAGATCCTAACAGATAGACACAACGCAAAGATAGAGGTCGCAACATATTCATACAGAGCTGGTGATTTCTCCCACCAAGCCGGTGCAGGTTTTCGTATGAAAAATGCAAAGCTAGAAATAAAGATGTGTGTGATGCAGATATCGATGACATTCGATGACTTGTTGAGTGATGAGGGTCACGTGATTCTTCGTGGCGCACCGGTGCCTTTTTTCGTCACCGGCAGGACCGGAAGGGCGATGTCAGCAGTGACGAAGGTGTGGTTTCGAGCTGGGAGGTGTTTGGGAGTTTTGCCACAAGAGTTTTGTACCCCACAGGTCTGTTTCGAGGTTGGGTCCTTGCGGTGTCCAGCCTGAAGTCCGGCCATGTGTCCTTGCCAGGCGACTTTTCAAAGCCTCGTTCTCAAATGCAGGTGAGGCTCCGTACGGACGGCTAAGATGACTTGGGGAAGACTTGGGGAACCATTCCTAAGACAATACCAAACCATATTCTACAACGCAATGACTCACATACAATACGGTAGTGTATCATGGTTTATTTGGTGTGCTTGCCCTGATATGTTCATGTTCTTTGTTTGTGAGGACCAAATTGGTCACAGTCATGGCGTTAATTGAACACGAACATGTCCACTGCCGAACAAGCCTAATGTTCCTGAAGAGAAGGACCCGAGGACGTCATTTTCTTCGAACCCTCCGCAGATGGGAGGGACGAACCCATTCAGACGACCATGGACCAAATTCAAAATAGATGGAAGAAGTGATCGAAGAATATAGAAGCAAAAGACCACAAAGAATAAAGAAGGAACGAATCACTTTTCATCTTCAATCCACCAGAAGGACTGATGCTTGCTTACATTGCTTGTCTCCCGACCAGAGTTATAAAAAACTTTCATATGGTAAGGCCAGAATCCGTGATTTAAAGAAAGTCTACTGGAAAAGTCAAAGTCAAAAAAAAGTCAACTTGAAAAGTCAAAAAACACGTCAAAAAAAGTCAACCATAGACCACAGCTCGAAAAAAAAAAAAAATCAAAAAAAACGTCAAAAACAAGTCGAAAAAAAGTCAAAAAAAATCAAAACTGTGGCTCCTCGCCTTGGCGGATTACTGGAGTCAAGAAAAGTCAAAAAACAATGCAAAAAACATGTCAAAAAAAGTCAAAATAAAGTCAACCGTAGACCACAGCTCGAAAAAGTAAAAAAAAACTAAAAAACTCAAAAAAAATGGTTAAAAAAAGTCAAAAAAACAAGTGGAAAAAAAAAGGTTCAAAAAAAGTCGAAAAAGTGTCAAAAAAGGTCGGATCTGGGCAACTTGACTTTTTTTTGACTTTCTGAAATTTGCTGATTTGATTTTTTTTGACTTTGACTTTTGTTTCTTTAAATTTAGAAAACAGGCTCTTTCCAATGAAAGTTTTTTTTAAATAAGACCAGAGCTTGCCCATGCTTGCCCTGTCCCTCTTACCCTGCCGCCTGCGGCCCGGTGGCCAGGTCACGAGGCGGACCAGGTGGGGCGGCAAACGCAGTTGGTCTGGGTTTCCGGCGGAGGGCGTGGCCTCCAATCAGATGGCATGCGATGGCCTCCGTTCGAGTCGCAATGCCCTTGGTTCCGTTCGTAGCTTCTTGCTCCGTTCGTAGTAAGGCCAGGAGCCCCATTCGTAGCGTCCTTGCTCCTAAGAGCGATGGCCTCCAACCTACACGCAGTTGGTCTGGGTCTATCATGGATTTGTCACGTTTGACCTGACTTGGCAGACACAGGGAGGTGGTGAAACCTCTTTCTTGATCTTCTAAGAAGTCTAGTAGTTGGAAACCACTTTCTAGCTCTGCCATTCTGTGCTTCTGTATGTAGGTTCCCACCAGTGACCTGCAACAACCTGCGCAGACAATCTCTACCATCCGACTGCTTTTATAATTTACAAAAACTACTGAAGTGGCTCTAGTGAATTGATCAGCTTCAAGTTTACACTCGTTTGATTTAACTCACAATGGAACCCGTACAAGACCATGCTCTAGAGAGGCATAAGATCACGAAGATAAGGTCTCCATTCCTTGTTTTTCTAGAATGCCTAATTAGCATGTTCTAGATTTTTTCTTACTTGGCCACAACCATTTGCTAGACTAGACCAAAGTGAATGCCCTGTTCTTTCTATTTAGAGAATGGTTCATCCAGGTTCGAAAATGTGAACCCGGATCACCTTTTCTCCCGTCCCTTCGCGTTTGTCCTTAGCCGTCCAAGAACTGCAGGCGCACAAGAACTTCCATTGTTCGTTGTTGTCGGTTCCGTCAGTTCCTCAGGCCCTCGCCCAAGTCCCAGCCGATCGTGAAGGTGGTCGTAGGGCACCCCAAGAGCTCGCGGCGTTGAGCGAAAGGAGGGAACAAACAACAGGCGTACTGGTATGTGGATGATGGTGACCAGGGCCGCAGTTCATCATCCTCGCTATTAGGTTGGAGGCCATCGCTAGTAGGTTGGAGGCTTTCATGATGTTTCATGTGCTTTTTCACCAGAAAGTTCCTTGGTGGGGCACCTTTTGTTGTTTCTTTCATGGTGGGTTGAATCACCTGCACACATGCAGGGCGCCTGTGTCCCCAGAGCCTTCACTGACATGAATAAGCTTTAGTGTGTAGGAGGGCGTAGGGGTTGTAATACAAATGGAAGGGCGAACTCTGATAGACCATAGCGGCTATCGACTATACAACTGTGATCTTTTTGAAGCATTGGAAGGGCCGAAATCCATTTTGATCAGTCAGTGGTATGATTCTAAATAGTTCTCATGCGTGAAGCCCATCCCAATATCAAAAACATATGTCTTCTGCGCAGGTGAAGAGGTTGGAAGACTTTGTTCCGCGGCCAAGACCCAAAGCTGCAGAGGCCAGGTCTGGTAAGGACCTTCTTCGTTGTTTCCGCTGTCGGTTGAGTCGTCGACTGGTTGGATCAATCCAAGAGGAATCTCGGTGCTCGAGCCAAGCCTGGTGTCGGACACCGCTGAATCCGCTACATGTTCCGTGAGAGCTACACCTGTTCCGTGAGGTGTGGCCCAAACACAAAGCGTGTGCCAAGATGTTTGGGAACCCAAGGGATCACAGGAGAGGAGCGTGTGACTTGAGGAGCTTGGCTTGCAGAGCTTGGCTTTGGGCACTTGATGTGGGTCATTATGAATTATTTGAAAGAAAATCACAACCTAGTGTGAACATGGTTCTGTTTAAACTGTCTGTTTTGCGATCCAAACCAAAGTACTTGTAGCTTTGGATGACGGGAGGATGAGCGTTTCAAGTGGAGGCTGCTGCGGTGTACTCTGGCCCCCTTGAATTCAATGAGTCATGAGGGAGTAAGCCCTTGGCAATATGTGCTATCCACTCACCCTGTTTAGCAACATACTTAATTTTAGATGCTCTTTAGACAAGGCAAGATAGACATCGCTGTTCCCTGTCAATTGGTAAAGGCTGAGCTCTCATTGCTGATCGGAATGAGAGCCAACAATGGCTTGACTCCCTCAAATAGCTGCAGCGCAATACAAATTGGTCTCCAGTGCTCTTCATCAACCATCACAAGCATCGACCATGTATAGGCTCAAATTATAGGTCAGAGAGTGCAGTATAGTCAAAAGATCAAGATGAAGTAAAAGTTACCCGGGTGCCTTTGCTGAGGCAGGTTCGCTCGGGCTTTCGCTGCAGGGGCTGCTTCAGGAGAGAGCCGTCAGAAGTGCCAATGGGTGAGCCGGCAGCTCGGGGGCGTAGGATATCCTCCGGGTCAGAATGAAATTGAACGCAAAAGGCATCTCCCGGCCGACATGCTGAGCCGAGACCAGGACCGCCCAACAATGTCACTGTGGAAGTGATTAGGCGAGCGGATTTGGAGGTGTTGGGACTGGTTGGGTTCGGTGTGTTTTGGTCACCCAAATGTTTGCTTGGCCGATGTGATGTTTCAACAGCCAAAGACCTGAGGAAACATCAAAGCGAAGGCAGCGAACATGGGCGAACATTCCACAACCTCAACAGACCCATGTGGAACCCCCATGCAGCGACCTATCCTTGTTCCTTCCTCCTTCTCGCTACTAGGTGGAGGCCATCGCTAGGCCATCGCTACCAGGAACAAAGACGCTACTAGTTATGTTCTTTGTTCCTTCCTCCTCGGTCCGCGACAGGCGCTGAGCGACGCGGGTGAACGAGCCGATGGACTCCGCGAAGCGGCCGAAAACACTGGGGGCGAGGAGTTCGGCGAGTTCGGCGAGTGGGCACAATGAGTTCAGCGTGTCGACCAGGATTCGATTGGTGGCAATTCGATGCAATTCCTTTTGGGTCAAGATGAGGAAAATACTATAAACTACTATATATAGCTAGCTTAGCTAGTTCATAAGTTCGTTCTTCACACACCGTGTTCTTCTTGGCGATTGCGGTGAGAGTATTGTGAGCGGTGTTCTTCTGGGTGAACTCGGTATGAAAACCGTCTCAAGGAACGGAAGCCATGCTGCACAGTCAAAGACCCTGATGGAGAGCTGGATTTCGTGGCTTTTTGGTACGGGAATATGCGAGAATGATGGGTTCCATGCATGGAGAATGATGGGTTCCATGCATGGATGTGATGGTGTTTCTGGAATCAGAATGAGTCTCGCTTTGACAGGTTGACCCATTTTGCTGAGCCTGATCTAACAGAGCCACAGGTACAACATTGTCGTGCCGAACCGCATCCTTTGGATCCTTACCAATGTGAGGCCTTTGAATTTGCGTGGAAGAATTCTGGAGGCAAGACTCCCCTTATCAACGAACAGCGAAACAGCAACGAACAGCGGCTGTCCGAAAGGACTTGCAGGTGCGGCAAGTCAAAGAAAACCCCGAAACAGAATTGCCACCATGGTAGGAGAAATCCCGTTGGTGAACATGTTTTGGTAGAACGTTCAGAGGAGGTCTCCTTCCTATAGCTCACAAGAGTAGGGGATTGGTTCAGCAGGTGAAAATATACTAATGACTTTGGCCCAAATTTGTTGAAGTGGACATGAGCTCAGGATTAGGCAGCCAATCATGGTGGTTCCTTGTGGTCAAAACATCCCCAAATAGACTTGCAATATCTTGCAAGACTGTGAGATCTTGGAACGATTTTCAATAATCTATGACATCATGTGACATTATATGACACATCCATGACACCGTTCCTTGGTCTAGCTCTTTTGGTCGATTTGATCCTCTGAAGCTCCGGAGCTGCGGCACTCTGAGCCGCGACACAGGGCACCGCCTACGTGACCTTCCGAGACCGGCCGACCGCGTTGAAGGCGCGAGCGACCGGTGCCACCGAAGACGTCAGACGGAGGGCCCGGTTGATCCGTTCGGACTCCCAGCTGAGTGAAACATGGAGTGAAACACCATATATGCTCTTCAACATGTGTTCACTCCATGAAACCACCAGAGCTATGGTGTTTCCAGAGTAGCTACAGGCCAGTCTTTTGTGTCACCCAAAGAGCCCGGACGAGGCGAAGTGAGAGCGAAGATCCAGGTTGTTCGCTTTGTTTCAATGAATTGGTTTCAGGATGTTATATAAAGGGCACATCTGCAGGACACCTGCGTGTTCACCCCCAAAACTATGGCGTTCCTGTAGGTGTTGTTTTACCGAAGAGCTGCTCTGGACCATGGGTAGTGGTGGTGAATACAGGTTTTTGCTGGCACTCCAGCTACAAACCCCGACAAATCACTGGTGGCGATCCAATTCAAGCAATGCGCTTTAGTATCGTTTCATCTAATTCAGATCCAGAATTCATCCTGATATATAAGTCATGGTTGTTCTTTTTTGCTTTTTTAACCAGAACAGAACACGGCTGTTTTTTCATAACGGCGATGTATGCTTCTCTGCCAGGCCTTGAAGGCACCGTTGAAGTTCCCTGCCTCCTTGCATGACAAGGTTTCGCCATTTCGCGGATGGGAGGGAGGCCGTTTCGGAGGCCGCCAGGGAGCCTCGAAACGGGTCGTTTCGGAGGACGGGAACCAGAAGAGAGAGAGAGATGCTGGTATCGTGAGATCTTTGGGGTCATGTTACAAAGCAGGTATTCGGTCGATGGTTGGAGGCACCAGATCGAACAAGAGGCTGCTGAATTGTTTTGACTTTGATGGGCTCAAAAGCATCACCAGGCAGACGGTCAACATGAGGGCGATTCAGTTCGGGAAAGCTGTTCGGAGAAAATGGCCGAGTTAAATTGCGCCACTGAATTCCATCCGGACACTGGCGATGGAGGGATTGAGGCTTATTTGATGGATGGCCGGCTGGCCCCAATTGTCATCGCCTTTGTGAGTTTGCTCATTCACGGCCTGTTTCGATGGTGCCTGATCAAAAGGATCGGTAGAGAACTCTTTGAGAATGCCTACTTGGATCCCAATGCCAGCCTCAAAGACACCGTGTGCAAGGCTTATGAGAACATTGGTATCACATCGTCCTTGGTGATGACTACGGTTGCAGGTTTGCTGGTAGAGGCTCACGAAATCACCCCTCAGTACTTTTGCGTTGATCCCTGGAGGCTCATGCACGCGAGACAGACGTATGTTGTCCTTTGCACTTTGTGCCTTATTGCCAGCATTCTTTGCGTGATTTTTTGCCTGCTGAATTTCAATTTCCTGAATTCCATTCCAGAAGATGTGGCAGGGGAATTGGTTGAGGAAACCTACGCCCATATAGGTGAGACAATGCTGCTGGTTGTAGAGTCCTACCTGCTTTTCTCAGCAGCTATCGCGGTTTGGATGGCTTTTACTTATGGCCTTGTTCACTTCATCATCACAGCCATCATTCTTCTTTGGAACGGGGCCCGGGCCTTGAACATGTGGTGGGAACTCATGAGGTACGATGCAAAAATCAGTGATGATGACGGTGCTGACGATGATAGTGTACAAGAGGAAGGCACCAGCGCCGCTGAGATGGTCATACCTGTGAATGTTGCTGGCCAAGTAAAGAGGCGCAGCTCCCTTTGTTCGGATGACTCTGCAGACTCCAACTGCAAGATGTGCCGCTTGCTTCAAGACTTCTTAGCTCAGCACGCTCAGTACCAGCGAGCAGCTGGAAATGTGGGATCGAAAGCAACTCCATCTTCCGATGGTCCAAAGAAGTGCAGCAAAAGGAAGTCTTCACGCTTGACATTGACCAAGCCAGGGAGAAGCACCGTGTTCCCAAAGGGAGCCTCAACATCATCGATGTGAGCCGGCTTTATTTTGGGCTCCCTTATCATTGCTTTCACCAGATGGGCCACATCTAAAGGTGATGTGGTGCCCCAGGTCTTTCACTGCAAAACACTTGGGAAAAGGTCAGCTGCTCAAATTTTGGATGTGCTGATTGTCCTGATGCTAGCCAACTTTGTGTTATCCTGGGTTTATATAAATCCTGTCAACCAGCCGTTACCCCAGATTTGCAGGAAGAGAGGTCAGTGTGTTCAAAAGGAGGGGGATTCGAGTTGACCCCAGGATCAAAGGCCTTGACCTGCTGGAACGGGTGTGCGGCTGGCCGGTTGCAGGTCATCAGCATGAAGCATTTAGACACTGATGAGCGCTCAGAGTTGTGGGGCTGGGCCAGTCACAGTTGGTGACGAGGATAGGTGGGGTGAGAGTCACGGCATGGTTGCATGAACTGGATTCTCAAGTCACCAAAAATCATGCAAAAATGATTTGAGCCAAGCCGGACCAAGCATGGTCCTCCCAAGACTCCGTCGATCCAAAAGAAGAGCTGCTTCCTAAACAAGCAGTGTTGACTGGTGGCTGCCAGCTCCCTTGGGATGTGGTAGGCCATGAGATGTGTGGCCAATGTGTGGCCTCTGAGGACAAGACCAATGACCCCAACTACTTGGAAAAGGCTGGAGATCAGTGCGGTGCGTGGGGCGAATTTCAACGTGTTCTTCTTCCAGGTTCCAACAACCTATCAAAGGGGACCAAGTCAACGCCGCTTTCCTTGGTCCACGTTTTCTAATTATGACTTGCAATGCCAAATGCTGCATTGAAACTAGCAAAGTGAGCTCAAGAACGGCTAGCGGCGTGCTACCCCGGTGTTTGGGGGGGGATCAGAGAACATCAGAAGATGTGGCTTCATGGCTGCGATATGCTGCGATGTTTGGTCGCTTAAATATGCTTATTTGGGGTCCTGAGTCCTGTTCACTTCAGTCAACTTGATTCCTGCTTGTGAGTCTACCTGGACCCGGACGTTGTTTGAGGTTGGATTTTGGGGGGGCCTTTGGGACTGGTGGGAAGTGGCCGGGACCCAGCGAGACAGAGCTACGATAGACCCACCCCTTAGACACCCCCGCCCCGTACGTCACGTTCCATTATACATGTTCAGCTGTCGCAGGGGCTGTAGCTACGATCAAGCTACGAAGTGGGGATTACCACCAATTCGTTCCCTGAATATTCCAAGATCCATGTCATTCCTGCAAACAACAACAGTTACAAAGGTTGCCAGGCACCATCACGCACCTTCGCCCGCAAGCCTGCTCTCCAGTATAATGGATTGTCCACCAGGTTTTTCCCGTAGCTTCTCAATTTCTTTGCCATTGTCACTCAAGAGAAATGGTCTTCGCCCTCGGACCAGGCCAAGTTTTGGGACAAGCAGTTGATCTCCATTGCACGGCAGCTCCACATCCAGGTCCGGTGCGCTGTGTTCCTCAACGGGACGAGGGAACTGCAGGAGACCCACTGGATTTTGCAACCTTTGGAAGACGTAAGAAGACGTAGACTGCTCCATGATTCTCCTCTTGAGCTAGCGTCCTCAGGGCATCTCAGGACCAGTACAGTATTAACTAAACTGCATGCAACAGCGTGGATTCGGTGTCTCCCAAATTATCCCAACCTTTGGTTTCTCGTTTGGTTTCTCGGTTGCACACTCGCTCGCTGTTCCGCAACCCCACTCTTAGGATGATGCATATGTGATACATTTGCCTTCACAGTTTCGAGCGGACTCCCACAATCCATGAACCAAGGACGGAGCTGAAGGTTGCTCCAAGCCTTTCTTCTCGCACTGTGTATTTTTTTCTGAAGCCTTTCCCTGTCCAACGCTGGATTTGCATCAAGACATGGAAACAATTGCCAATGGTGGGCCATGCTGGGCCATGCCTCGCCGGGACGGCGGGTTTTTCCGCCGTTTCCATACGACGGTGGGTTTTTCCGATGGTGAACGCACCCTTTCTATGACTTGTGTTGGCCATGAGTCGTAGAAGTTTTCGCAGCCTTCCCAGTCCAATGCTGGACAAGTGAATGAATGTGTTTCTCGTTTCAGTTCTTATGAATGGTTCGCATGAATGATTGATTTGCATGTGTCACGTGTTCTTTTCAAAATCTTTCTCAGAATCTCATCCCCCTTGTCCTGTGGCCCACCCCCCCCTACGTCACACGCGAAAAGCGTGGATGTTTGCCAGCTCCTCACCCTACCAGAGATGCAAGGCTGGGTGACGACGGTGACGGTGTGTTGAAAGCAGCTCTTTTTCAACACTTGAAGGGAGGACTAGATGATACTCGCACCGTCAGTGAAGCTCTTGAAGATCAAACCCATGTTTGTCCAATGCAAAAGGAGAGAATCTTCTTGGCCCAAAGACTTGCTTCATGACATGGTTTTATGTTGATATGTTTGGGGGGTTGCAAAACAAATTACAACCTTCAATGCTCCTTTAAGGTGGCTTCTGAGGGTTGGAAATGAACCCGTTCAGCTGCAGACATGTTGCTTCATAGTACACAAGTGTTCATATTTCTTCACTCTTAGTCTTGAGTTCCGTGCAAAAGAAATGCTCCATGGCATTTGTTCAGTTTCAGAGATATGCACGGCGTGCGGGACGTTTCGGATTGGGAAGTTCCGTGGAAATGTGGTTAACCAGGCACTGCAATGTTGCCCAAGAGGTTGGATTAAAGTTGGATGTATTGCTTTTATTTGTTGCGTTTCAATCTAGCCACCTTCATTCTACCACAAATTGTTTCGCTTGGTCTCTGCTGTGGAACTCCTTGTTAATGAAGAGAGTTGTGAGTTGTTATATTTGGCATGCGTTGCCTTGTGCTTTGTGGGAGACAACCTCGGAACTTGCACTGAAGGGCGACTGCTGTGCTGCCTCGATGTAATGTGACAACCACTACTATCCAACCAAACAAAGATCCACCACGCCCGCCTCCTGAGAAAACATTACGATCACCCAAAAATACTCGTGAGCGCTTTGCAAAAACACCTACACATGTGTGCGCAGGACACTGGGCTAAGAGATTGATTGATTGATAGAGGGTGAGGGTGGAGAGTGAGGGTAGGGTGGGGAAACTCAACCCAAACACTCCATTGAGTGACGCCTGCTTCGACGCTCGACCGGTGGGCGACAGGTGGGAAGCCCATCTTGCAGGTGGACCGCGACTTGTGGGAGCATGAGGCAATTTGGAGGGGCTCGACTAGACGAGTGGCATGAGTATTTGGGATGGTGGGTGTAGGGTTAACATGAGACAGGTATGAGCATGAGACGGTTCAGATCCAGAACTCAGGGCTTGGAGCTGATCGTGGAGCCGAACTTGGTTGATGTTTTTCATGTCGTTCAGTCCAAGAGTTACCGGGGTTTGCCCCGCAGCTACACGGCTGCAGTTAGCTTTTCGAAGCCTTTTCGATTGCAGACTGTACTTTGGGACTCTCATGGGTTTCTGGGTCTTCGATGTCGTTGCCTTGTTGGACATTTCAGCATGGGGGCTTGTCCTGCAAGTATGTAATAGTTAGTAGTCTCAATGGAGTGGATGCAGTCAATTTGCTACCATTTGCCGTGGACTGTAATTATCTCATGGAAGCTAATTAGTGGGAGACCTTCCATCCAACGATCAAACCATGTCAAAACATATCAAAACCGCTTTGTTAAACAAATCAGCCAAAAGAAGTAAGCGCCAAAGAAGCGAAAACCTCCATAAGACCCAAATCCTGGAGACATCACCAGACATCACTCGGTCGCGAACTGCTGTGTTGCCTCGCCACCCTCCCTGCGCCACGCGACGCGCAGATGGTGGAGTTGCCCCCGGTGGAATTTGACGATCCTCACAGCGCAGAAGCCATGGCCTTGAAGGCTCCCTGGGGACGAGGCGTGGAGGTAACAGCCGTTAACATCCGTTTTCGCCATTGCGATTTGCCAAGACTGTTGTGGCAACGGATGAAACAGAAGACCGTTTTGAGAAAGAAAAGTTGTTGTTTGGCTCGGTCTGGGGCTGGCTTCATCAAACCCATCCAAATCATACAGACAGCCGTGACAGAGAAACACAAAAGGATACTGGGGTGCACGGGGACCAGGCTTGAGGCATGATTTCAAGATGTTGGCAGATAATTGATGAGATGTTTGGAAGTGGCACCACGCTACGCCACAGTTATTTTTCGTGCTTTTCTTGGCAAAACTCCCGGTTTGACAGGCGGCGTGCCTTTACCCAAGAAGCTCTACGGGATGCCAACCCGGGTTGTGCCAGCGCAGGCTGGACAGTTTGCTGGTGAAGCCACAACATAGAAACGAGCTGAACATCGATTTGGTTCGATTTCTTCAGGCCATTGACAGAGGTGACACGTCGTGTCAGTCGATGGTAGATCCATGTAGATCCTCCGTTTGCTACCATCAGCAACGACATTTGCGGCCACAGACATGCATTTGCTTTGCGTACATCAACTCGACGCAACAGACAAAGGGTCAGGGAGGTCAATGAACTGTTGAGAATCTTGGCAGACCAATCTTGACCCACCGTTCCCTTTGACATCCGACTGATCCATGCTTTCACCCGTTTTCGTTCTAACAAGAAGCTAGTAATTACAAGTGCATCGCTAGTAGTAACAAGTGCCTTACTGGTAGTAACAAGAAGCTAGTAGTAACAGGTGCCTTACTAGTAGTAACA
>CAXAMN010003880.1:48103-80117 GCA_963970005.1 Durusdinium trenchii
AAGCTAGTAGTAACAGGTGCCTTACTAGTAGTAACAAGAAGCTAGTAATTACAAGTGCATCGCTAGTAGTAACAAGTTTCCTGTCCGTCCTTCTCTCGTCCGCCAGGAGTCCGTTCTGAAGCGCTTCGGGAACTGGGCCGCGAGGCTTCTCAGTCGTTGCGACCCATCGGGTGTGACGAATTGCTGCGGTTCAAAACGTGTTTTGCCCGCTCCTACTTACTGTAATTAAGTAGACGCCGCTTTCAGTAAGGGAGTAAGCAGCAGGATAATTCGCTCATGATTTGGTTCCTAGATTTTTAGGAAACCTCAACTTTCCTTCCAGGTCGGACACCTTGGTAACACGACTTGCGGACGATATTTGAACGCTCCTCACACACCGCTTAATACACTATAACTATGGTATCGGGATGTATCGGGTGTGAAGGGGGTGAACCGCGATGAGCCTAATCACTACAGTATCAAAGAATATCAAAGAATTATATAATTATCAGATGTCGTCAACGTGCAGTTCAGATCACACTCACGGTAACCTGGATACCTTGGTTGACCTGCCCGGAAGGTCAAGCTACATGGTGTTGAGGATCCAGGTTTTGATCCATCCCCACATGGGTGACGGTGGGTGTCAGTGAATCGACTTGATGCTTCTCAATGTCTTTAGTGGCGTAAGAATCCCTGAGTGGCATGGAGCATTGCGATGATATATTATGCGCCGTCATATCCGGCTTTCACAAACACCTATAAACATGGCCATTGACAGAACCTTTTGCAGCAGTACTACTTACAAACTGTATCAAACTTCTGAGGGATGGTGTGAAGTTCAATTGTTTGGGGAGTTTGGCTATAATTTTGATTCTACAGAGGCGCATGAAGCAAATACTTGAGATGAATGCGTGATGCTTGCTTGAAAGAGAGAAGACAGTTCACTGGACTGCATGTTTCAAGATGATCCCGTTCTCTGAGGAATTTCTGACCGTTGCACCCTTGGATGAGCTCTTTTCTTTGGAGCGCAAGAGCTCAGGCTGGCCGCGTCAAGTGATGTACGTCGCTCCCCATCAGGTGCAATCGGGGATCAAGTCCACCTGCAATGTTTAGAACCTGGCAGAATGTTCACTACCCTCAATGTGCCTATTTGGGAGTCCCATGCACGTCGCGTGACTTCTTATATAGTTTGGGCTAGATATCAACCTGCTTAAGCTTTTCAACAAGTGACGGTTCCAATCCCCTCAAAGACTGCAGGAATTTGGAATTCCTCCTTGTCGAAGGCTGTTCAAGCCTTGTGAGCAAGATTTCCTTCGGCAATTGGTATTTGTTGCCCTCTCCTACATATGAATTAAACAATCAAGTAAGGGAGAAGTAAGCTTCTGGTAACCGGACGCAGGATAGCTCAGGCTTCGAAGGAAGCTCCCCCCGCTGCACCTGGTGCTCAGTCGGCAGGTGCTCAGTCGGAGTCGAGGTCAAGCAACCAGGATGAGGGAGAAGGCCACACCGCATGAGTTTCCAGGTTGAAACTGTGAGTGAACAAATTCCCAAAGTAATCACTAGACTATGCAGTTCCGTGTGTTTTATTTTCTGGCACAATTGCACTGCTATCAGATCAACTTCAGTGGTTTTCTGAAGTAAATCGCAGCTTCGTTTCTTTGCCGACGTCCGACATTCTCATTCTCATGGTCCGTGAGCATTTCGAACTTGGTGCCCGGAGTCGCAGATCTCTCCGATCGAAGGCCATCGCTAGTCCGTTGGAGGCCATCGGAGGCCATCGCTTGGAGGACATCGCCGTCGGCAGGTCGTCTTGTCCTCTCCTCCCCTCAGCGTCTCTCCGGCGAAGGCGACGCAGCCGGCGAAGCCGACGACGCGGCGCAGCCCTCCAGCTCTTCGAGCGCAGTGTCCAGTGCGTGGCTTAGACTTTTGGTAGTGAAAGCTATGGAAGAAGAGCTTAGATGTTAAGTAGTTAATTCTTTAGATGATGCTTGTTTTGCTACAAATCCCAAGCATTGAGCCCTCATGGAGCCCTCATCGCGCCATGGCGCGTGCTTCATCCAGTTTCCATATCCGTCCGTGTCCTTCACAAGTGATGCACTGCGAGGTGACGCGATGGATGCGATGCCCGAGTCCGGTGCCGCTTGACACTGAGACACTGAGACCCGAGTCAGGTGGTTTCTTCAGGGGGTTGCTAAGCCGAATTCAGTTGAAGTGAATAAAGACCCATGCAGTTTGTCCGCTGTTGAGTTTCCAACAAAATGCCAGACATTGTGGAGAAATGTGTTTATGGTTACTTATTGATAAGAATCACAATCTCTGGTTGTGGAACATTGACATTGGAAATTAGACCAGTTTTGACACAAACTGCAGGACTCATTTGGACTCATGTTCATTCGAACATGGGAGACCACCTGGAACTTCGCTTTGATGTGCGTGTTTCCACAGAGCCCGTCAGCCCTGTGAAGTGGACCAGCCTGTTGGAGGAAACGGATGTCGATGGCT
Source organism: Durusdinium trenchii (assembly GCA_963970005.1). Taxonomy (NCBI): domain Eukaryota; class Dinophyceae; order Suessiales; family Symbiodiniaceae; genus Durusdinium; species Durusdinium trenchii. The sequence goes on from CAXAMN010003880.1 coordinate 50,585, forward strand.
GAAGGTGTCGAAAGCTCCCAGAAAAACTTGGACTAGGTCTAGGTGACTAGAGGTGTAGGCTTCACAGTGCAATTGATGTTCCCTCACCAAACTCGAAGGAGTTTGAGATACGTCACCTCTCCGAAATGACCTGGCTGCGGTGCCGGGCGGACTGCTTGAGGCGATCGTGGTGCGTGGGAGACTTGTGCGCCAAGGGCTCCGTCGGGAATCATCTGTGTGCTGTGCACTTCGAAGTTGGTCGAGCCATGACTCCGTCCCATCGCTTGGGCTCGAGCCATGCATACCCGATGGGCATCATTCAATCAAGAATGGGCATCATTCAATCCGATGGACTTTTCTAGTAGTGTCACTTCAGAGGAACAAGGAGGATAAGGTGGTGTCCTTTTCAATTACTTTTCACTATGGTGAAAGTGTCCTTTTCGGTGCGAGTGATTGAGCTCCCCACGCCATGAGCAAGCGGCCACACGACACAGTGGAGGAGACCAAAAAGAAGGCCCTGAACAGCCGAGTCCAGAAACCGATCACATCTGCAGATGCTCTTTGCGATGTATTAAATGCCAGGCACTCGACCGCGCAGGTAAGACAAAGATGCCACTCTTCTTGGTGTTCACAACGCCTTTTTGTGTCAATACTTTGCCAACAGAGCCTGCTGCAGCCGTCAGGCCAAGCTCGACGAGGCTAAGGAGGTCCCTGCTGAGCAGAAGCATCTTCAGCCTGTGGTTCGCTTGCTCCTTGGAAGCCCTTGGTGTCACGGCACGTTTAACAAGAAGTTGATGCGACTTGTGTACGTTGTTTTTCAAGAAGCAAAAGGCTTGTTGGGCTTGAAGTTCGTCAAAGCCAAAGTGGATTTTATCATGCAGTGTTTGTATTGCTTTGTGGGAGCTGGTTCCCTTGGGGTTCAACTCATTTCAAGGGATGTCTAAGGGTTTTCATTGTTTTTTTGATGGATGAGGCGAACTGGAAAGGAAGGCAGGATGGGAGACAAGAGTGCTTGAGAGGCTCCAGCAAATACTACGATTTAAAAAAACATGTGATTAGAGATAAGTAATAGTTCAACAAACTCTCCAATATAGCATCCATTGGATAATCACCACCCGCTGATCCAACAATCCATCAGAATCATCACCTGAAAGGGTGCAATTCAGCAGAAATTCGAGTTCGATGTTAAAATGATTGTCTTAGCCCTTCAAGCCAGGGTATCTTCAGGGTCCGTTGCGGCAACGAATTGCGGGTCTTACGCAGCAAGTCCACCAATGTGGAGCCTGTGGAGCTGGGTCTGTCCTTGGTCTCCTCTGTCCGCAGGAGACCTCACAGTGCAGTGGAGACACACACCGGTGGGGTGACCGAGCGTGCGTCGCTGGAAGTCGCCCTCCGGCTGAAGCGTCCTGGGATGTCTTCCGGTACCCAGTCTGGGCACTGCGTGTCTTCCGGTTTGCTATGGCCATGCCATGTTAGTTTCATTGACTCCCAAGCAGAGAAAAAAACAGAAACACCACCAAGGCGGCGCCAGTCCGCGAAGTGAATAGCGAAGATGATCTGAAGCAACTCTTTGCCGAGGAGCTCATCTGAGTGGAGGGGAAATGGAGGAGAGATGAGGAATGCATTGCTATACTAGTAGCGTCTTATTACAGTTAGTATCTGGTAGTAATGCACCTTAGGCTGCACCTTGTTACTAGTAGCGATGCCCTTATTACTAGTGGGGATATGAGACCTTTTTCAGTTTAACTGCAAATATTGTGTTGACGCCACTTGGAAGCATGTTGGTTGATTTGAGACAAGGGCATCCAAACAGCTTGGAAGTGCTTCCAGCAAGAAGAAGCCAGCCGGGCCGATCTGCGTTTTTTTTGGCCCGATCATCGGGATCACTCCGTTTGAACAGCCAGGAGACGGCCAGAGCTGTGAAGACCACCGAGGTTGGAGCTGGTGTGAGTCCAACAAGACCAACCAAGTCCGGTAGGTCCACATCCTCGTTTTGGTTCAATTCAGATCCTGTGGTGGGATCCGGAAAAGCCAGCGTTCCTGTGTGGTCCATGTCATGTTGCCGTGTCTTCTCCCACCTCCAAGTAGACAGCTCTGGCAGCTCTGGCATGCTTCAGGCTTGGGTGCGACAAGCTGAAGCAGAGTGGATCGACCAAATGGCCTGGGGTCTTAGGGAAAGGTTGGGGACCGCGAGCCTTGGAGATCTTGGAGAAAGTATGTCGGATGAAAAGGAAGGGGGCGTCCACCATTTTTGGTAATATTACTATACTATTGTATGATATGTAAACATTGCTCAGCCTGAGGGCTAAAAAAACCTAGCAGAGGTCGAGTGACCAAGGGATACCGAACACATGGGAAGGTCATTTGTGTTTTGGACTGCACCCATCCCATGCAGTGATTTGCAATGATTGGCCTATGTCACCAGCCGGTACGCACGTGGCAGAATTGCGTGGGCGATCGCATTTGTTTGGTGCCGTATCGGGTTTCTTTTGCCATTTCGGACCCTTCTCACCGAGTCTTCACTAGGCACTTCCATGACTGTGCCACACAACATGCCAACAGAGGTAGTTCAGCTTAAAAGGCCATCGCTCTTAGGTTGGAGGCCATCGCTCTTAGGTTGGAAGCCATTCCTATCCACCGGTCTCTCCGAGGTCAAAGAGTTGTCGCCGGAGAAGAGGCACACCTTGCGACAGCAGTGGCACCGACTCCAGGCTGGGCCAAATCAAAGCTTTCAGGAGAAAATGGCCAATCAAGAACAAGTATGGATAGGAGAAGTATGGATAGAACATGGTTTTCTGAGAAGTATGGATAGGAGACGGAGTCACGCAAGCACCCACTACAGCTGTCTTTGTATTGGCGTGTGTTGGGCTGATTCTGATTCGCTGACAGAGACCACCAATGTTAATTTTGTAGTTTTTCCCATTTGGAAGTTCCGGTCCTTCTCGATCTTGAAATACAAATTCACCCTGCCAATGCAGTCCCAAAGAGCCCATGTTGCGTAGTCGTGATTGGCTTCGGCCAGGCGAAATCGCCCAAGGACAGCGCCGGGCGCAGGTCGAACATCGGAAGAGCATGGAAAAGCCGTGAATTGATGTTTTGGCTGGGGAACTTTTGGGACGAGCCTGCGAAGTGCCGACAAGGTGCATGCGGCTCAGCAAACAGACCTTTTGGTTTGGTTGACCCAGCAAATTTGAACAACATGTGCGAAAAAACACGGAGCATGCTAAAGCATGCCAAAGCTGACTCACGCACGAAAACCTGAGACACAATTTGTAGTCAGTCACTTGATGTTCTTTTCTTACTGATCATGTGCTCACGAAGCTTGGTGGAGCAGGACACCCTTGGGGCCAAGACCCACGTGACCTGTGTGGTTGGTCTCTCACCATGCGCCTCTCCGCCAGGATTTCTTTGCACGGTGGGGTTACACCTCAGCGCCTTTGTTGCACCTCAGCGCCTTTGTTGGCATTCCAGCCACGTTGTTCTTCCTACAGAGGTTAAGTGACCTTATAGGACCCTACAGGGGTACCGATAGTCCAAAGGGTTCTTCAACCTTTGCTGTTTCTTGTTATCTTGTGTTCAGTTACAACTGGGTTCACATTTGACGAGGTCAGCATTCGAAATAGTGAGAGACTATCTTGCCAAGACACCAATGCCGCAAGAACAGGACCAGAGGTCCTGGCGTGACCCTGTACGACTTGATAGTATGTCAGAGGGTAGAGGATTGTGATAAACTCAGACAGACGCTGACCTTTTCTTCAACATTGACCTGTTGGTGAAGAGCTAGTTCTCTTATCTTGCCAATGGCTTGCGTTTTCGATTGCGAGGATTTTGCCAGCTTGGCCATCGAGCTTTGGTTGGAAGACAAGACTCTGGAGGACATCAATTCTGTTAAGGTGTCCAGGGATGTTTAGGAATGCAACCAGCTCTTGCTCGAAAGATGTGTGAGACTGGGGACACTTGGGGACCAATGAGAGTCGTCACTTGCAAAAAAGACCATGAATACCAATGTGCAGAGACATCGAACGCATGCAAACGAGGAGCTGGGTTGTTGATCATTTCGATTCTTCTGCAGTTTTCTCTTTCTTGTGGGTTTTCTCAGCAAAGGAGGTCTTGCAGAGAACCAGGGAGATTGGGCAATTGGATGATGAGGCCGGGTGAGTTCAATACGATTTGTCTGCACTTCAGTAGGCTCCAAGAACTCTGTGACCAGCTTTACCAGTTGATGGGACGTCCCCATACCAATCACCTGTGTGTTTTTGCGTCAACTTTGCCAAGACGCCTTCGCTGACCCCACGCCTTGGGTGAGAAGAATAGAAGAACAACTCATTGGTTGGTCCCACCCCACAGAAACTATGACTCCATTGCCGCTGCTTGGCCATGACGCACGATGACCATTGCCCTTTATTGTCGAACATGATCGAAGAACATCGAAGAGCCGAGCAAATTGGAGGAACTGATTTCGAAGCTTTTGCCAAACAAATAAAAAGACACTGTAGATCAGATTTATGCAATGAACTTGTGTAGACTGCAAGATTCACCTTCCGCCAACGTAATACTTAATGTGTGAGCGCTTCAGCCAGTATGCAGAGGGTCTGAGACATCAGAAACAGTTTTAGTCCATATTCCCACTAGATCGGGAAGGAATCTGCGGTCTAATTTGGTAATTTCAGTCATGTTCACCAAACTTATATAACGGTGAAGCGTTTATTTTTCTGGGTGCAGGGAAAGAGGTTGTGTGATGCTGATAATGTTTACTTGACATATTGCACATCCAGCATTCTTGAAAGATCTTCAAGCAGAGCATGGACATCTCTGCAAAAGTTCTAGTGTTCATCTTCCTTTCTAGGTTGCAACAACAGTATTTCAAGATATTTTGTCTAGGCAGTTTGCTTCCAAACCCTAAAGAAACACCATCGACCCGGGGTGATGCGTGTTTCGCAGGGAGAGAAGCTTCCGCCAGGCGCTGGACCAAAGAGCACAGAACAATCCACCCGGTATCCACCCCACAGAAATGAGATTTAGCATGCCTAGATAATAAGATCTATTAATTTTCTACCTGCATGGACTATTGATATATACCTGCATGGATATATATATATATATATATCTATATATTATATATATATATATGCCAACATGTTTTGCTTTTGTTCAATGTTCTTGGTGGGCAGGTTTATCCTCAGCGTGTTTTCAGGTTAAAATCCAGGGACAGAATCATTGTAGACCGGGCGCCGCATGGACCGTGCAGGCTACCTTCTTCAGGGCTCCTGGATAGCATCGTCTTTGGCGCGCAGGGAGGATGGTTTGAGCTTTTCGCAGGTGCTGCAGATGGTGCGCCGCTTGTCTGGCCCGGAGGCCAGCAGATCAAGTGTAGGAGAGAGGCGGTTGGCAGATGTGGGCAGACTTTCAGAGGACTAGCAGCAAATCAATGAACTGTTTTGCAGGCCGTGCGAGTCGTGAGTCCGAGAGTGATGGAATGAATCTGAAGAACCAGACCTGGCTTCTACGATGCTTCTGTTGACTACGCCTAGTAAATCCTATGAAAATCCTAATAAGTAGGCGATGGCGAGAGAGAATTACTTCAAGTGGGTGAGCTGCCTCGCAGCACGGCAGCGGACGCCGTGCAGTGACGTCCAAGGCGTCCGTGTACACCATCCGCGAGGAGAACTGCTTCGAGCAGGAGCCCTTCAACGAAGTGCCCGTGTCGGAGTTGAAGCCCACAGAACGACAAGGAGCGGAGATGAGCGGTGGCGTTCTTCTTATTTTGTTTTCGGAGTGTTCGTGTTTTTTTGCCAAATATATGTGGTGTGTGGAGTTGGGATCGTGATGGTCAGTGAAAAGGATACAGTATCCCATTAGTCTTTAGCACCAAAGAAGAACATCAAAGAACGACGTGAATGTGGCTTGCGGTGCTTTTGCCAGCAACACCATTTCCAGATGACAATGATGTATGAGCAAAAGCCTTTGTGCGTGCATTCAGACATGTGTGCAGATTAGATGTTCCATACTTCCTGATGTGCGCGCGCTATGTTCAGCGCTTCAAAGGATGCTTTTGCTGGCAGATTTGAGCTGGGATATCATGGGTTCATTGGCATTGATAGAAGAGGATTCTCAAGATGATAGTTTGACACATATCTTGTGTTTTCTCATTAAAATTTCACCCCCAAGACACATCGATCAGCTTGCAGGATCATTGAACACCACCTGGGACTATGCCAAACGCCGCCAGAGGCATCTCTGGGTCGATGGGATGCAACTTTGAGATTCCTTTGTTAGTCAAGAGGCAATGTCCATGTCACGACCGACCGGAGCAGCATGTCATCACTCCTTGGCTTGGGCAGCACCATAACATGGAAACCCACCGGTCAGTTTGTTCCATCCTTTCAGCTAGTTCCAGGGAGTGTACCTCCTCATCCATGACGCCGGCTAATCCCCACAAAAGCACCTGAAAAGCACCGCCGTGCTGGTCCAGACCGAACGTCAACACCTCGCGACGTGGCGGCGTCGCTGCCGTGACGCACGGCGTTCGGAAACAGCACCGCCCAGTGGCGTGGAGCTCTTGGACAATTACCATGAGCAGCTGCGGCAACTTTTGAAGAGCTCAAAGCCAGTGGAGCTCAACCGGCTCTTGTGCCTCGGGTTCGGGTCAGAAAATCGGATCAGAGCGAAAGGCTTGGAAGATGGCTGGGACGGTTGGACAGCTGTGAAACAGGGTGATCAACGGCCGACTTCATGTTTTTATCCCTGGTGGTTTTGGTGGTTGGATGGATGCAGATAGATCTTCTTTGACAGATGAACTGCCAGGTGTTTTTTGCCGCATGTTGGCGCTTATTGGGAAGGGTGTGTGGACGCCTCAGCTTCGGTCCGACGACGTTCGGTTGGACCGAAGGGACCTCGGTCTTTGTCTGAGGTATTTGATCTGGAAGCTGCCGCACTATGTCACCTCCTACCACCAGGACACTCACGTGCCTCCTCACTTCACCCTTTACAACCAGGCGAAAACGCACCCGAACACGCACCCTGCGCATGACTGCACCGAACAGGTAGAATTGAAAACCATAGCCTGTCATGAGAGTCACGCATCGTCTACACATGTCTACAGAAGAGTGGGTCATGCGGCATATCAGAATTGGATTCAATTGATTTGTAGCAATCAAACATGGACTCTCCTCATCGGTTTTCTCAGATCAGAAGAGTTGCATATCAGAGGTTCATTGGTTTCCTCAATTTCTGCAGGTCTCTGGGGTGAGCATCTTCCACTTCTTACCGGTTCTGCTGGGCCTCTTCGTGACTCACGTGGGGCGCCAGGATCCACTGAAGCTGAAGAAGGCCGGCCAGGAGTCTGGGTGGAGCTGGGGGGGTCCCGAAACAGAGTGCCAGACTGATAGAAGGAATCCGAAACATCATATTCAAATCATGTTCAATTCCACATTGGTTTTGTGGGTGCAAGAATAGTAGTCGTATGTAGTCAGACTAATGTATAGTCATGTATTGAGAAAGAGTGAGTCAACGCATGTCAATAGCCTTCACATGCGCCATTGAGACCAATGACTCTCTGACGAGCGATCTGCTGAAAAGAGCCCAGTGCTGGAGGTCTTAGATCAGCTGGATGAGATGAAGATTGGCTCTTTGATCATCTTAGGACCCGGCGAGGCGAGTGGAATACGACTGCGACGAAAGGATGCACAGATAGCTTGAAATAGCCAGATGGGAGGACTTCTAGGTTGGAGATTGTGTAGTTGCGGATGGACGCAGAACCCTTCCTCGCTTGTGTTGCTTTGTGATCCAAATACTTCCTCAATCTCCTCCTTTCATTGATTCAAGCTCCCCGAACCATTGAGATCGAGCACAAACCAGGCGCCAGGCCCTTCACAACTACCTCATCATCTAAACTCCACTACCACCACCTCATCTAAACGCCTCCGTGTTTGTCCTTCAAAATCAGGTGGCCTTCATCTCCCCCATGGGCTCCCATGGCGTTTGGGTGCCCGGCCCGCTGGAGCAGCCGGAGCCGTCCGCGGTGTCCTCCGAGATGATCTCGGTGATCCGCGCGGCGGAGGTCTTCGTGCAGCTCGATGAGTTGACCGGTCCGCGCACGCGCGCGAAAGGGCTTTTTGGGTTATATACAGTCGTTTTTTGGTTATATACAGTCAATATGCAGTCAATCTATCCCCTGCCGAATGTCCTCTATAGAATCAAGTCTCAAGGTGCACCGGTCATTCCACGGGGGATGTCCATATATTATATGATGTTAAGGAAAGGTGTTTCAATGTCAAACACATAAAGATGAGAAGGTGAACCTGATTGGAGTGGAAGTCACCAAGGGTGGTCAATACGGGATTAATTACCTGAGCAGTTCATTTTGTTTAAGACCATACAAGTGGTACGGGACATTCCGACCGTTGGAATGGCGCTGTATGTGGCAATTCTTGTTGGGGCCCTGGGGACCCTGGCCCAGAGAAGCCTAGGCATCATAAGGCATGGCTGCAGTACGTGGTTTGGCTTAGGGCTTAGGTGATGTTCGATTTTCCCTATGGGTAGATCTCCTTTTTCGGGCCATGGTTGATTTTTCCGGGATCCTGGAGCAAATCCAGCGATCCACAAGAAGGTCATTTCGACCGACAAAATCGTTCGTTGCAATGGAACCAGCCACGCCAGCGGACCCTGGAGTTCGCCCAGGCGGCCAGTCATGGAGACGCTCAGGAAGCGCTTGAAGCGTGAGGATTGGAAGAATCTCATGGAGGCAGGTGTGGTGCTATGTGTATGGCATATATTGGCATATATTGGCATATGTGTGCTTTGTCAGTGGTGAATTCTTTGTTACATTTCCAATTCTTCTCTCTCTGGAAACCTTGAGTTCCACAACTCTACCTACACCACGAAGAGTTTAGAGTTTGTGCAAAATTTGAGTGGATGTCTTATTTACTTGTCCATCAATTGTTTGCCTCACAATGCTGCCAATATCTGCCAATGCATTCAATTCCTCAATTTCAATCCCACAAGAGCACTGGCGATCAAAGCCGACAAGCTGGCAGACAGCTGTGCGGAGCATGTTCTGGGGGGGTTGTTTGTTTGACTTCAAGTAGAACATGTCTAGACGTGATAGCCAAGAAAGCGCCAAAAACCACAGACAGCGGTTTACCTGGAAGTCGACATAGGCCAGTTGAGCGACCTCGAAGTACGAAGTACAACCCTACAAAACCATGTTTGAGGCTCTGAGGGCTGGGGACAACACATGACGATTCTTCTGCATGTCAGGTTGGCCAGGAGGAGAACGGGTGGGCGAGAAAAGGCCAGACTGTTTGTCGATATGGCACTTGAAGCCTTGAAACATTTACCGGAACCATGGCCTCCGGTGGGTCGGCAACTCCGATAGCGCCCCCGAAGGGTATTGTATTGAGATGTTTTGAAATACTGTTGCCCATAATATAATGCGAACTCTTTGGCTAACTTTGTAAACAAGAGTCAATATACAATTACAATAGGTGTAATTTCCTAGATTGCTGGCCATTGTATCCACACTTTATCCAACCCGTTTGTTTTTTTCCATGACCATGATGGCCTTGTGATTCTGACCTTTAAACAGATAGATTGATTAAATCCCGTCATCCAGGTTCGGAAGAAACGTCTCATGTGTTGGTCAGTCGATCTTGGTCTCTTGGTGGGTCGAGTTGGAGATGATGGGAATGTGGATTTGACTTGGGCTGATCAGCTTCAAGCGGTGATCATGTGTGTGTGTGCGTGTGTCAGGGAAGCTGTGGGTTTCGATATGATATGCCTGCGTGTGTCATGGTGACTGCAGGAGTTGGAGAAGTTGGAGATCTACAAGGAGGTCCAACGTACACTTTGTGACCTGCCATTGTTTCATGATGTTTCATTCAACTGATCACGCTTCTGCTCACACAGTTTTCAGCGGCTATAACTATAATATGAAGCTAGCATGACGTGTCTATTGAGAGGGGTTCCCTCCACTGCATGTACTCATCCTTGTCCATTGTTCTACACGTTTACATCCGTTTGAGACCAGGAATTCAATCAAACAGCTCCGAAAAGAAGCGAACGCCGTTCGGTGACACCGGGTGACCGTTTTCGACGCCTTCGGGCGCCGGAAGCCGCCTCGCTGGTCTTGAGGCGAACGCTTGAAGTTCACCCTCGAGGACTGACTCGGTGGACTGACTCGGTGGTGTTCACAAAACGACGGTTTTCCACGTGGTGATCAGAGCACCACGTCATGTGGGAACAGATGGAAGAGAGAGATTCTTTCTCAGGGGACTTCTTGCTCACAAAGAGTGTTTTTTTTTCTGTTTTATGTTTTGGGAGACCATGAAGCTGTCACGAATGGCTTGGTCGTGATGGTGCAGGATTTGAGGTCAAGTCGTGTGATGGCCCAAGTCATTCCGTGCAGGACTGGTTCTGGATGACACGGATGTACTTGCGAGAGAGGTCTATTGCCTCTCGGCCAATCCCTGTCCTGTTTTTCAGCAGAAAACACCTTGCTATACTCACAACCCCTTGTCCACTTACCAAAAATGGGTATGGAGAGCACTTGGGGAGTGTTGAGTCAACTCTACATCCAGTCCAAGGAGCGGGTGATAGGACCGGAGCGGGTGTTCTTTTCACATCGAATTTTCGCTCCATTCCGCTCCCCAAAGGACTTGACTTCTGGAGCTGCAAGCGCTTCGTCTGACACCGCCACATCTGCCCGGTCAACATGAAGGAAGTCGTGTGGAGCTGCGGAACCTCACCTTTTCCACCGGAAGAGCACGAGGTGGACACTCCCTCCTCCACAGGTTTGTCCAACAGGTTCTGTGCATCCACCTATGCCTTGTATCCTCCCATGCCGTGTGGACCCTGGGGCCCTGCGCCGAGTGGCAGCATCACGCCACCGGACGGTGAATTGAGAGAACGCACATCTGCGCTTCATTCGGAAGCAGATCTTCATTGGAAGTTAGCTTCCTCGCTGATCAAGTGACTTGTAGGCGTGGGAGTGGCTGGCGCCGGCGCAGCTTGAGCAAAGCATTGGGGACTCCGGAGCGGCCAACACCAGAAGCGACTCCAGCACAGCAGAGTTCAGCTCAGCCAAAAGCAGCTCCGTGTCAGCCACTCGTGCGAGACCAGACGCAAGCGACAAAGAGCCAAGCTGGAGCTTAGTGGCCGCGTACTGAGCAACAAGCCCTTCTCCCGCCAAGGCCAACCCAGCAGGCACAGCAGCCGCCAGCTATGTGGCAGACTAAAGCTCAGCTACCGGCTCAGCCGTCTCAGCCTGCTCAGCAACCTGTGCCAGGCATGCCACAGTCGCAGTTCGTGGGTTCCCCTACCTTGGTTCAGCAGACTGCAGCTCCACGGACTTCAGACCGGATGAATAGTTAAAATCCTAACAGAGTGATGGCAAGGAGATCGTGGGCGGAAAAAAGACTATTGGAGTTGAGGGCTTGATTCCGGGGAGCTGCGTCGAGCTGCGTCAAGCCTGGCGCATTCGCGGGAGCTGGGCGCAGGGCTTCTGAAATCTGGACGTTCTGGTTGCTTCATATCACTTCCCTGTGCATAGTGTTAAGATGTGTGCCATTTAGCACTGGAGAGATGCATCAAGTTTGTATTGATAGTGCTTTTTTAATTTTGGTGTCTCACAGATATATAGGCCTGGCAGCGAACCTGACAGTCTGCTTGAGAAAGAGGAGCTATACTTTATAGATTAAGATAGATTCGGATAGATCTGTTGGATGCTAAGGGGTCTCCTCCCCTGCCAAGGCTAAGTTACGATTCACGATCAACATCCATGATTTGCTGCAGATGAGCACGCCAGAGCCAAACTGCCCAAGAAAACAAGTGAAAGGTGTCACAAGAGTTCTCCCTCCACCCTAGTAGCGATGGCCTCCACCCTGGTAGCGATGGCCTCCACCCTAGTAGCGATGTCGTGACTGCCAACGGTTCTGGTCATTCAGGGATCCGTTTTGTTGGAGGTATCCTCCACTCAGAGGGCCCGCATCCTCACGTGCTGCCGGCGCTGTTTTTGGCAGAGAGAGAGAGAATTTGAGGCGATTTGTGTGCGTGTGTTTCAAGCATCATCATCAGATGTGGGGAGAAAATGGTCTTTGGAGCAAGAAAAAACACAGATCCACACAGTTGGAAGGTCTTTTTTCCACTGCCAGGCGGGCTCGGGTGGCTCTGGCACAGCGGCTTCACGAGGAGAGGGGGCACACTGGCCATGATTAACCTGCTACCAACCATGCATCATGCCATGCTTTGTGGGGAAACATCTCGGAACTAATTGATTCTGATCTACCAGTTGCTTGGAAAAGAAAAGCAGGAAGCACGTTTGGCATGTGGATGGGCAAATCTGACCACGTTTAGCCTTGAAATGTCCATTCTTCAGGAGTTCTCGGTGTGGTGGCGGGAAGGAAAGGCCGGGTGATGTGCACTGGGCAAGGGGGATCTCTCAGACAAGACACAGACAGGGCCCAGCCAGTAGCTCAACCTTTTTGCGTCAAACCTCATCAAACAAACTGCTGCTTCTTTCAGCGAAATGCCAAACAAAACTGCTGCTTGGGTTCCATCTCGAATGCGACTCCAGTCGGGCGCAGAGTTTGCTTGAGGCCTCGTCGAAGACGACGAGTCTTCCGCACTGTCGCAAGTGGAGTATTCCGCGGTTCGTTTTGGAGATGTTTTGAGGGTCCTTGTTGAACTTGTTCAAAGATATACAAGTTTCACCTGGACAAGGATCTACCTGGATCTACCTGGATGAACTTGTTGAACTACATGGATCATCCTGGATCGATGTGGCACTCGTGAATCACGATGTGTCGGACATCCGCCAGGTGCCACTTCCCGTCTACACGCAACGGAGGGTGGAGCCTGAGAACCCAGTAAACGGGGGGAGCAGTTGGAAGGGCAAGAACAGTGATGGAACCTGAGGTCTTCGTCTTTCATGGCATTGCAAACATTCGATAAAACATGTTATGGAACAGAGGTCAAGTGTTTGGTACGGAGAATTCACCTTGTTTTCCATGCTCAGACTGTGCGTGCCGCACCTCGTTCCCCACAGGTGGTGGGATCACAAACCTCCACTGCCCTTTGAGCTGCAGATCATGTCCAGATCGATGGTCACTCGATTCGCAAAAAGCGATGCACACGTTCCATTGAGCTTGGGTGGTCGGGGAAGCCGATCTTCATTCCAAGGGAATCCATCAGTCTCATCCACCAGGGCAGGGATTGCCTCCCCACGTTCAATTTGAAATCCTTCTTCGTTCGATGGATCTCATAGATGAAGCACTGCAGAACATGCTGCTGGAGTGTCGAAACCACATGCTACCGGAGTTTCTTTGTAGAACTGTTACGCTGGCGACAGTGGTAGCCCTGGAAAGTTCTACCAAGCGATGGTCGTGATAGTGACTCAGCAAGGATGTTTCCATATGTTCCAACAACCGGGCCTGCTGGTCAAACATGTTTTGTGGGACGTAATTTATGACGTACTGCAGCAGAATCCAAAGACCATCAAGAGAATGCATAGTTGCTAATGGCCGCAACTTGGACCGTTACAGTCTTTGACAACAGGAACTAAGCAAGTTTTCAGTCGGGCCCAGTGACTTGATATGACTTGGTGAAGTCAACCGAGAGCCGCCGTAGTGTGAGGCCTTTTCACTCGTGTTCTCACTGATGGTCATGTTTAGCATTATCGTAGGGTAATTGAGGTCGCTTGAAACGTTTTATCAATGAATCCCAAGTAGTCCCAGAAATCTTTGTCCAATCCCTTTCCTCTTCAGGGGGTACATCCTCATGTTCCCAGGACCCAGACATCAGGAGACTCATTTTATCTCCATGTTTATCTCCTCGATGCTGGCGACCGTTCCCACATCCGTTGGGCCTGGAAAACCCGTTTCCGCCAGCATCGTGTCCGGATGTTCGACGAGAAGTTCCTCTACCAGCGGCGCATTGTTCGGGTGGCGGCGCCCGGTGGGGTGGGGAGAGTCACTGGGCCGGGCCCTTGGAGATGAGTTCCACAGATGTGTGCTAAAGTTTGATCGAGTTTCGGGGAGAAGCAAACATAGGCAAACGTTCAATTTCACAGCAAAGGCTGCTTGAAGATTGAAGTGGAAAGACTAACTGAGGTCATCCGGGTGTCAAGCGAGAACCAAACCGTAGTGTGCATTCAGTCTCTACCTATACTAATACTATATATATTATATCATGCAGTTTTCAGTGCTATTGGAGGCAGAAGTTCATTCAAGCTAGTCTGGAGGCCATAGGTGGATTTTGCAGCTTTGCTTTATATATGACGGCTCGTGATGCCTTTGTGAAAGATGACTGGCATGCAATCATCGCCCCCCAAGTAGAGGTTACTTGGTGACGGAAAGGAGCATCTTCCACGAAGTGAACCCACTCGAAGCTCTCCCCCATCGATCCCCACGAGTCGCCCCGGAGCGTTGTGAGGCACGCCAAGAGCGCCGGAAAGCCAAGGCTGCCGAGTGGACCGAGGCAGACCGCGTGAACCGGGCATCGCGTGGCATCGCGAAGCACGTGGTGGGAAGAAGCGGACGAAAGGGTGACCGCGATTGGTGTGGAGTCTTGCCAACCAAGAGGATTGAGAAGGGTATTTAGCTCTAGAGCAAGGGGAGTGTGAACAAAGAGCTTGGTCATCTTGGTCTCAGATATGTGAGTTTTCACAACATGTTTTGGCTTCTGAAACCGTGGACCCACGCTTGTCCTTCTCAGCTGGTGTTTCTGAAAGTCTTCAGCAACAAGGACAATGGTAAACTCAGTAGCAACAAATCCTCCATGGGGCAGTTATGAAAGGTACGTAAAAGTCTGATCCTAAAAGCATCTATATAAACGCTCAATTGTACTGATTACACCATATTACACCTAAGGAATTACACCATGGGTGAGCTGAAAGCGTCTTCCAGTTGGGTGGGTCTTCCAGGTGCATCTGTCCAAATCCCGGTTTTCACGATGACTGCACCCCATGGAGGGCACCCGAGGATTCCTTTAGGAGAGGTCCTCAACGAGGAGAGGTGACCGGCGACCGGGCCCCGTACTTCCAGGAGCGAAAGAAGCTGCTGGAGGAGAAGCCCTAGCCTTGGTGCAGAGAGACTGGGGACGCTGCTGGAAATCCCAAGAAAGCTGAATGTCATCTCAGTTTCTCTTGGTGTCCCGCCCCGTCTTGGCCAAATCCAACGACGACACTGTTGTGTTGGTCATGCCTCCCTCAAATGAAGACACGTGGAAGAGGATCACGGCACATGGCGGAGTCCGATCTCGCCATGGTCCAACAAAGGCGCATGGCGACTCACACCGCCTCTTCGGTCGCGGTGTAGAACTGCAACCGGTTGAGGCAGAAGACGAAAGAGGAACGCCGCCAACGGGCGCTGGAGGTGCTGGGCAGTTGGATTGACTCCCACTGTGGATGTGGTCCGGCAGTGTCAGGGCAAAGTCACAGACTTGGCCACCAAAAGTACTCTGAAGAACTCACCAAAAGAACTCGTAAAGCAAAGACATTGCTCTTAGGTTGAAGGCCATCGCTAGTAGGTTGGAGGATGTTGGAGGCCCTGTTGCAAAGGACTCACAGTTTTGCGAGAACTGAAGGGCAAATGGCGTGTAGGATAAGTTTCTTTGTGGGTCGCATGGAATATGGCCGCTGTTTTGAGGACGGAGGCCTCCTGGTAAGTGTTTGGCTGCTCATTGAATAGCAATAGCAATGAATAGTAGATATGAATCTGAATAGTATCCTCCATCCACTAGCTCATAGAGGGATATAGAGGGAGTGAATCTTTCACTTTGTGTTGCAGTGATCCCATGGGCAGGCTGTGCAAGGGGCCCGTTGTGGTGGTTTGCTCGGCAGCCGGGGCCTCAAGTCTATGGCCACGATGCTTTTGAGGTCCTTTACGATGGTCTCATCTAGGGACTTTCCAAGAAGCCTTGATCACAGGAAAAGTTAGGAGCACTCATGGGGCGACGGCCTAGCACTAGGCATGCTCTCCAGCTTCTCATTTGCGCTGAGATCTGGGATATCTCCTGCCCAGTGAGAAGCGACGCTCTTTGACTTGATCGACCTTCAGCTTACCCCATGAGAGAAAAGATGAGAAAAGAAAAGAAGCAGCCATTTTGGGAAGGAAACATGTCAGAAGAATATAGGTTTTGGCAGAAGAGACGTATTTTGTGCAGAGCCTCCCATGGCTGCAAACGCATGAAGCCGTGGGTGCAAACTGCGCCCGGGCCAGCGTGCAACATGAAGCGCAGCGCAAGTCGTTTGAAAGATGAGCGGTGACAATCTTTTGCAGAACAAAGTGTCATGCTTTGTTCGGCTATGGAAATAAAAGATGAAGTGAATGAAACCATATATGAAACTCCTGGCATTGCCACTAGTAGCAAGAAGGTACTAGTGGCAAGGTGCCTTATTACTAGGAACAAGAAGCTACTAGCAACAAGGGCATCGCTACTGGTAACAAGAAGCTACTAGTAGCAAGAAGCCAAAAACTACTAGCAGCAAGAAGCTACTAGTAACCAGGTTACTCCACCCTGTCAAGGTGAATCCTGATTTGACAAATTCAAGCCTGTTCTGAACTCCATCCTCGCAGGCGTGACTCCAGGCGTCCCGGCCACTGGTGGCGTCAGCGGCGTCAGCGCGACCCGCGGCCCCACGGGCCCCACGGGCCCCACGCCACGTTGGGGAGCTCAGGGATTGGAGGACGGAGGACGATGCAAAGCGATCCGACACGAAGCATCCGAAGCAGAAAGGTTCATCGGAATTTAATTGTTTGTCTTGGCAGATTTGCTCCAGTTTGGACTGTTGCAAGATAGGTCTATGATGGTATGTGGCATAGGAGTGGCCTCCCAATGTCAGTCACATCATGTGAAAATCCTTACTTCAGCTGGCTCGCTACTAGGTTGGAGGCCATCGCTGCTAGGGTGGAGGCCATCGCTACTAAGGGCTTGCGGCTTGCGAATGCTTGCGGTCGCCCCTCGAAGTGCCCTCGAGGCCCTCCCAATCCGAGCACAAAGAGTCCTGAAGCACCAGCCCCAGCAAGCACATCCAAACCGGCGGCGCCAGAGGCGCGAACTCGGGCGGCAACTCGGAAATGGTTTTTGTCGTAGACTTTTTGACCTTGGAAATGCCCAGGATTTTAGAGCCATGAGCAGTTGTGGTGGCAGTTTGTACCATGTGCGAGGTTCTTCCTCGTACATGAAGGCCTATATGATATATGGTTTCTATTTGTGTGTATTGTTTGCTTGGCGTACTGGGATTCTGAATCCAGATATACTTCCAAACCGCTTCACACAAATCCCATCCAAGCAAGCCCTTCCTTCAGTTTGACTCCGCAGGCTGCCAAGAAGGAGGACGAAAACTCCAAGGCCTGCCAAGAACAGCATGCACAGAGAGACCAAAACCATTGAAACAGCTATAAGTGATTCATTCAAATCATTGGAAAGCTGGAAAGCATCGAATGGTGGGGTTGTTGAACAAGACTATACTGCTAGACAAGACAGGTGCCTTCAGAGACACCTCCCAGAGCACCTGGACGTCCAGCGAGGCAGCTGACGGTCCCGGAAGGAGCAGGCAAATGGTCATTTGACTAGAATTCTATCTCAGTTGCTCATTGGCTCATTGAATATGAAGGATCGAAAATTCGATTGAACATCATTGTTTCCTGATTTGCTTGCGTCAAGGCCAAAGCAACCGAATCTTGAAGATCCCCGTGAGGTTTTCAACGTGGAATCGGACCAACGAATCGCTACTGTCGGTCAGTCTTGGCCAGCTTCCCCTTGCCGTGGAACTGCTTGAGATCTCAGAATCGATCTAAGTGCTATGGGACCACTGGACCACTCATGACTTAAATACTTTTGGGGATCAAAGAGTCCTTCCTCTCACGGCTAGCGGCTAGAGTTCCCAACATTCCCAACCCCACCAGGGAGCCTGTGAGAAGAATGTAGCGCATGTTCAAGGACACATGACGATTGACGATTCCTCCATATTCCTCCCAAACCACCCGGTCGCTACCACCCGATTAGGCCATCACTCCGGGACGGTTGGAGGCCTTGGACACGCTTCCCGAGAGCACCGCTCCGTGCTCGAGAGGCCCAGTTCGGCACCTGCGCGCCGTTCTCCCAGTGAGGCGACGAGGAACACATGGACAGTGCTGGGCTTCAGACAGGATGGAGAGGATGTTGCGTTTATGTGTGCCATGGTCAAAATTCTGGCAAAAGCAATAGTAATTGTATGTCGAAAAGAATTTGCTAGGAGATTTAGTTGAATTTTGTGGATATTAAGTTTTTCAATCTCAGAGCAATGGATGATGTGAGGAAGTCAGTTGAGTAAGACTCCCCGACTCGCGCCTCGCGTTCCATTCGATGCTTCGCCCCGACTCGCGCCTCCGCTGGAGCCGCGCCTCCTCCATCATACAGTTTCTGAAAAAATCATGGACAAAAGTGGAAAACCAATGAACACCGACCTGTTTGCTAGTAGTAACAGGTGCCACGCTAGTAGTAACAGGTTTGCTATTCGGATTTCGTCATCCTTTCGGGGCCATGCCATCCACTTATATACCGGTGTCGGAAACCGTCGACCAACCCGAAGGTGCCTGAGAAGGCGACTGGCAGAACCGCTGCTCGACCGCTGGGGAGCCAAGAATCTGGAGACGCAGCGGTAGGGAGGGTTCAGTTTGGGAGGAAGCGCTTCTGGGAAGATGATGGAAGATGACATGTGTTTTTTTCTGATTGTTTGTCTTGTTGTTGGAGGGTTGTTTGAAGCGTTCAGTAGCCTCTGAGTCGCAGGCCCAGACCACCTAGTGGAGGCTCGGCTCGGCAGACATCGCAGAGATGGGAGGGAAGAGAAGAAGATAGAAGAAGTGAATAGTTTGCTTCTTGTTACTACTAGTAAGGCACGTGTTACTAGTAGCGATGCACTTGTTTCTAATAGCTTATTGTTTCTTTTAAGAAGAGATGGAAGATAGAAGATCAGAAGCGATGGGATTGGTGAAGACCAGTGAAAGGATGCCTGCAGAACATCCCAGAACAGGATTTACCTCATGTTTTCTGGCTGATTTAGATTGATGTAGGGCTGGTTTCATGACCAGAGTCTTCGCTTATTTCATTCTGCAACATATGTTGGATACTCGTTGGACTTGCTTCCATAGCTCATTCTACATTCCATTATACAAATCTTCGATCCTCAAGTGTTTCCGAAACCGATTCCTCCTTCAGGTTTACATCAAGTTTAAGATAAATGTTGCCAAATGCACTCCGATTCCCAAGATTCTGGAAATGCTGGCCAGGTGGTGCCCCAGCATGGGCGGGCCGTGTTTCCAGTGGACACCGCTCTTCGCCGTGCGGACCGCGGTCGTCTTCTCCAGCGCCGGGCGCTGCGGGTGAGGGCCCAAAACAAAGTTGAAAAAGTTGGGTGGGTTTTGTATGGAGCCTTTGGTGGAGGCCATCGCTAGTAGTAGCAAGGACGCTACTAGTAGGTCTTTGAAGCTACTAGGAGCTAGAAGCTTCCTTGGGAATTGTTTCACCTGTAGTAACAAGAAGCTACTAGGTGGAGGCCATTGCAATTAGGTTGGAGGCCATCGCTACTAGTATGGTATTTGTGGGTTTCAGGGCGTCTATGACGGAGTTGCTGTGAGGAGCCGATGTGTTCGGGTCGAGAAGCTTGGTGAAGAAAGATGGAGTACGATGTAGCTCGCTCCTTGTAGCGGTGTTGAGTAGGAAGAAGCAATTTAGAGCCAAGTTTGATCATTCATAAGTCATAAGCGCATAAATTGTTCAGAAGATATGATGATATGATGCTGGTGTTATCCTGTCCGATCTGTCGTGCTAAGGCCGTGCCTCGTCTGTGGGGCCGAAGGAAAGCAAGAAAGCAGAGGAGAAGGCTGGGTTGTGTAGAACATGTGGCTCACAAATATTTGGGAGCGAATGTAGAACATGTTGTTGCAATTTGGATTTTGTTAGGTTGTATTGTCAGCTAGACTCGGGCAATTTTGTTTCTCGGCAGCGAAGCCTTAGTCTGGCCGAAAACAGGAGAGAGACCAAGGACGAGCTCGAAGTAGAAGCAAGTGGGAGGACTTTTGGGATCAGCCCCAGCATCACTGTTGTTGCTCTTCCTTTTGCATGGCACGTTCTTTGTCTAGGTGGGTCGATTGATGGAAAACTGCCCCAATAGAAAACTGCTTGATGGATGTTTCACGGGGTTTGGATGTGGGAGAGGGTATGGTTGAGCAAATCCTCGGAGAGGGAAAAGGATGGATCTTTGTTCCTTGGTGGTGTCCTGCGTGTGTTGAGGCTTTTGTGGGTCATTCATTCATGTTCATTCATCCATTTTTGGGGGCAGCTGAAGGACCCGAGCGCCGAACCAGATGCAGAGCCTGACACCACTGAGGCAGCCGGAAGCGAACGGAACTCCTATCAGGGCTCCCTTTCATTTGGGTTTGATGCTGTGTGGTCTTTTCTCAACCTGTGATTTGATTTCACTGGAGTATCCCGTATCTCCATGTCGTTTGGACAGAATCAAGACGAAACATCACTTGGGAAGGTGATTGGAGCCTTCTGTAACGTACTGATAGCAGCATTGGTGGGGTTGTCTAAAGTCCAAAGTTTAAAGTAGGACAGCTGAAAGGTGATTTAAAACATGCATTGAATCAGAATAGCACCTGAGCCATAGAAGAGTGGCTCACACAAGATGCAGGGATGCAGGGAAGGCCAAAGATTTAAAAACAAGTATATCCTTGGAAGTTCTTGATAAGAGTGGAATGCATTGTGGTCAGACAGTGCCAAACAAAATGGACATCCATCGGACACTAACTCGTTGTGTTCAGACTCAGGAACCTGTCCTCCAAAAAGTGTTCATTGTATCTAATAACTTATGAGTGGTGTCTAAGAAAATGATTTCATGGGGGCTGTGTGAGGGGCCCCATGCTTAGGCCGCATTTAAACGTCCATAAGAGTCGCTGGTCCGGTCCGGTCGTCCGAGGCTTCAGCCAGTCCCAGACCCAAAGATAGGCGACTGGGAGAAGACTGGGAGATGGGGGGAGTCAGTTTGGAGGTTTAGAGTTCGTTGGAAGATGCTTGCGGGATGTGCCAGTGGGGTATGACATGGCACGATTGTGCAACATGGAAGGAACTGGAATGCCCCTTTGCTACACAGACGGACAAGAAGAGGATTGAGAGTTTCTGTGGGACTAAGAAGACACGCCAAGAGTGTGTGTGTGTGTGGCTGCATCATTGCAGTGCTTGAGTTTGTTTGAAGAAAGGACGGAACGTCTACCAATTGTGTGTCCTAGACCCGTGTTGAACCCATGCCCATTTGGGATCTCGTTATTCCAAAACTAAGCTGCAGAGAGAGCCCATTCGGATATGTACCTTTTGGCCTGCATAAGATATTCAAGAAAAGCATCGTCTCTTCTTCGCAGGAATCCTAGGCTTGTGCTCCAGTGCCGCAGAAAGGTTTGCAGGACGCCCTCAAGCATAGCTACTTTCAGCCCCAAAGCTGGTGCTTGACGCTGAAAGATCACACTGCTTGACAGGTCTGAACACACTTTGCGGAACAAGAGGAGCGCCTCCTTCTCACTGGGCAGATGTCTCAGTATCGATTTGTCCAAGTCCAGGTTTGTGATGGTTTGTGACTGTCGTCGACCTGCAAGGCAGCGAGCGTGCGAGTGTGTGTGTGTGTGTGTGAAAGACTCCTGGAAGGCAATGGCTGTCCAATGGAATCTGTAGCCTGACATTGCACAGGAGGGAATGCTTTGGAAATCTTTGGGCTTCAAGTATGATTCTTCGGCATACCATGGCATACCTATCTCATTGAAGGACTTCTTTCGAAAAAAAAAAAAGCTACAAAAAACAACTTTAGAAGTTCAAGCCGTGACCACAAGCTGTGTGTTCCTTTCTTGTTTTCGCTGAGGACATCGGTTTGTTCTTTCCTCGCCCTTCCTCGGTCCGGTCGCAGTCCGTCGTCTCCAGGTCGTCCCCATGGCTCGCCCGCCAGCATCGCGGCCCTGGCGCAGCAGAAAGCCAACGAGCGCGCGGCGGGGCGGCCGTGGTGGGAGCGGCTCTACGAGGCGAGAGCGAGAACGAAGGAGGGAGGTGCAAGGGGGAGTGGGGATGATGCAGGATGGAAAAGACTTGCATCTTAGATACTTGATGATACTTGTAGATCGGGGTTACTGAATCCGTAGAGATTTGGGAGTTAGAGATTTGGGAGTTTGATCTCGGTAGATTTTGTACCGAAAAATCGTATGAACGGATCCTGGGAGCTCCCAGGGGAGTTACACCACGATGTTGAGAAAACACGACCGAAGATGAAGGAGATCGAATATGTTCCAAAAATAAACCAAGTTCCGTTAGTAAACTGGTTTTAGGACGGTTCAAGAAGGACATCATCGTCCAAGGCTTTTGGGGTGTTGCAGAAGCCTGCAAACGACTCCTACGCGTTGGACAGCTGCAGGTGGATTCCAATTCAGGAAACCCTCCGAAGGCAGGAGGGGTGTGATTTGTGCAGGTGGTTCTCAGAATCGTCAGGAAATGCCAATGGAGTTGCTGTTAGACAAACCAATGTTCTTTTGGGAACTCCAGAACATGGGTCACTTTGCAGAAAAAATCAGCTCGCTCGAGGAAGTTCGCGGATTGCATACAGTCATGAGTTGGGCTGGCTGAAACAAGTTAAGCATCACAATGTTCTTCAAGAAGACATGCTGATGGGTTGGAGGCCATCCCTATTAGTTTGGAGGCCGCCGCTAATAGAAACAAAGACTGGACTAAAGAAAACGAAGAAAGGTCTAACGGTCTAATAGCCTAATTTAATTTGATATTTTTTGGACCATCGCTATTAGAGTGATGAAAAGAAATGCCTTGGAGACCTGTAATGGCACAATCAGCTCGTGTATCAAAGAAGAACAGTTCACTTCAGAACGAGATCCCTGGTAGCTGTTCTTGCTGGGATTTGGGATTCTCCACAGTATGTGTCGCTTCCTAGACTGGATCACCAGTAGCATCACTGCCTCGAATCAGCCTTTTTGTGATATTTTGTTGCACGACACAATAAATTCACGGCAGACACTTGGGTATCTTTGGGTCATGGTTTACTGATCGGTCCTTCAGACGGATCGGATCTTCCAGGCCGGGCAGAAGATCGAAGCCGGGCTCTCGGGCTCTCGGGTCATTCCACTGTTTGGGATTGATATAAAGTCTTTTAGGCCAGCTTGACCTCACTCTACTGGAGTTGATCCTACAAAAACACGACCCATGCAATGTAAGGTCTGGATCAGACTCGGACTGGTCTTACAGATTGGATTGCAACATTGAGTAGCAAATCGTGCGCGTGATGATCTGATTCATGCACTGTAGATTGCCAACCTACTACCTTAATCTTCGGCTTTGAAGCGCATGATGCAGGCAATGCTCTCGTCATGTATTGTAGGTTGCCATCCTACTGCCTTAATGTTCGGTTTTGAAGTACATGATGCAGGTGATGCTCTCCTCATCCACTGTAGGTTGCCAACCTACTATCTTACGTTCAGTTTTGAAGCGGATGATGGAGGTGATGCTCTTTGCATGCACTTCAGGTTGCCAATCTACTGCCTCAATGTTCTGCTTTGAAGCCGATGCAGGTGATGCTCTCTTCATGCACTGTAAGTTGCCAACCTTCTACCTTAATGTTCGGCTTTTAAGGACATGATGCAGATGATGCTCTCGCCATGCATTGTAGGTTGCCAATCTACTGCCTTAATGTGCGGCTTCAAAGCGCATGATGCAGGTGATGCTCTCGTCATGCGCTGTAGGTTTCCAACCTACTGCCTTAATGTTCGGCTTTGAAGTACATGATGCAGGTGATGCTCTCTCCATGCACCAAAAGGTCGCCAAACTACTCTTTTGATATTTGGCTTTGCCCTTCATGATGAGCTCACTGACGGTGTGCGCAGGAGTTGCGATGGACAATTCAGTGGATCAAGGTCAGCAAAGACTTGGATCATCTCTCACCCTTTGCTTGCTCTTTTGCTGTAGGGTACTGATTGGGGTTGGACTCACGCCCAGGCAAACGCCACATTATGGTTGTACAGCGAGTGCGCATGCATTGGCATGCGTTGCGAAATCTATTTGCTGGTCATTAGTCCTCCATTGTTATGAGGGAAACAGCAGAGTTCGCGCGCACCATCTTCCCAGTGAGGCCCACTCTTACTCGGTGCAGTCCCTCCACACTGCGCGCTCGGTCGACTCCTCTACACCACTGACCAGGCGGTGGGTTGTGTTTCGGTACGACGACCAGAAGCAGAAAAGAGATGCTCCGAGACCATCAAGTCATGAAGAGTCATCAAGATTCATTAAGGCCTTCTTAGCAACTCCGAGAATTGCTTGTGGACGTGTTCGCTTGCATTTGTGTTCTACACTTTGGGTTTGGGTCTGTTTGGTGGTGTTGGCTAGGACAGAATTGGAGTCCAAACCGCGACGGAGCGAATTTGATACCTAGGAGCTCAAAAATATATCGCAGACTAGCAGGCTTCGTTATTTGCTTGTAGCTTTAAGGGAGTTATATTACAGTTATATACATGGTTATACGATATGAAACAGGTTGACATGAAGAGAGACAACTTGATATCCATTGCACAGAACGCAAAAAGTCTTCCCCTGCCTTCTCCACCTCAAAGCCGACTTTGCCGACGCTCGGCTCCCCAAATTCCATCAAATTCCAGGCCGCCCTCCGCGCCCAGTG
This sequence comes from Durusdinium trenchii, assembly GCA_963970005.1. NCBI lineage: Eukaryota > Dinophyceae > Suessiales > Symbiodiniaceae > Durusdinium > Durusdinium trenchii. The sequence goes on from CAXAMN010003880.1 coordinate 75,255, forward strand.
GCACGCCCCGCGCCAACAAGCCACCGGTGCCCAAGACGGCACCGGTCGCTGGCGCGGTCGCTGGCGGGCGGCCGGCGTCGGCGCCTCGGGCGAGGCGGAAGATGGTGGGGTGAAACTTTCTCATAGAACTGTTATTTAATATAAACGAGAAGCTACTAGGAACAACTGCATCGCTTCTAGTAACAAGTGCCTTACTGCTAGTAACAAGAAGCTACTAGGAACAATGTTTGCTTCTCATAAAATTGTTTTTTCTTGAACGCGTTTTTTCCATTCAGATCATTCAGAGACTAGGAGATCCATGGAGATCCCAATTTCCCTGCTTTGTTTGGCTTGTTGGATGTGTGATCAAATGTCCTTCCACCTGACTTGATGACAGTTAGAGACTTAGAGATAGAGAGAGATGAGAGGGAGTCCTGCTGCTCAAGACTCTTGCGGTTCAAGTGTGCCCCCCTACGACTAAGAAGATGTTTGATGGGAATCTTCTCGGATGACGTCGCAAGGTCTGGAGAACAAAAACAGAGAAGGCGAGTGATTCGGTCAAAGGTTAATTAAATATGAATATATTCTAGGGATTTCTATACCAGGACTTCAAATTGTCGTCTCAGATGTGCCAGGCCAACCATCCCAGCCGAAGAAGCTGCACCGGTGGCACCGCCAGCGGTTTTCGCCACCACGACCGCCGCCCACGGCGGTGACATCGGGCGCCCGGAGGCGAAGACCGTCGCTTGGATTGACCCGTTCGATCGGTGTGAAGATACAGGATGAAGAGAACTCAAAGAGAAGGACAGAGTACATCTTGGTGGATGCTGTTTTTATAACGAAAGCTAGCTGTAGCTAGCTGGAGTCTGTCTTGCTTTAGCAAGGAGGGTGGGAGCCCAGGACCTGAGTGCTATTACCTGATATATCAGGACTACACCCCCCCCCTCGCGGGGTTCAACTCCACCCTTCTCCTCCTCGGTACCTGCTGCTGCTGCTTGGTCACTGCTGCTGCTGCTGCTGCTTGCTTGCTGCTGCTGGATGCTGGCTGCCTGCTGCTCGTTGTCTGCTCCGTTTTGCTGCTGTTGCTGTTTGGGGTTGTTGGCTGCTGTTGGTGCTGAAGAAAGCCTATTCGTTAGAATTGAGAGTAGTTGCATTCCCTCTGAGTCGTGAAACGATGCTAATTTCATTATATATATATATCCTTAAGAAGCTTGTACAGGCATGTACCCACCCCGCAACCCCCAAGAGTACAAATCAGAATGCACTATCCGCTATCCATGGCAGATCAAAAGATGATACTTTCTACACACATGAATGACAGAACCCAGTAAGATGTTTGAACGGGCTGTTTGCTTCACTCATGGTAGTCCGCGTTGCATGTTCGAGCGACAGGGAGCATGCACAAGCGTTGCGACGGAATTTCGGTCGCTGACACATGTTCGCATGCAACCCCTAGATGTCAATCATGCACACCGCTGCTGGCTGCATCGTCAGCATTTATTCGTGGAAAAAACATATATATCAGATATAATGTTTTTCCACGTCGCCCTTCTACAATTACTCAGGCAGCACCTATATGTGCTATTGTTCGAGACCAAATGTTGGGGCACGAAAGACTCTAAGGAAAGCTCACCTGCTGCTGCTGCTGCTGCTTGGTGGCTGGTGGTGCTGCTTGGTAGTTTCTGCTGCTGCTGCTTGGTAGCTTCTGCTTGGTAGCTTCTGCTGCTGCTGCTGCTGCTTTGCTGCTCCTGCTGCTGCTGCTGCTGCATGGTAGCTGCTGCTGCTGCATGGTAGCTGCTGCTGCTGCATGGTAGCTGCTCCTAATGCTGCTGTTGCTTGGTGGCTGCTGCTGATGCTGCTGCTGCTTGGTAGCTGCTGCTGATGCTGCTGCTTGGTGCCGCTGCCGCTGCTGGTTACAGTTACTGTTGTTGTGGCTGTTGCTGCTGCTGCGGTTGCTGGGGTGGCTGTGTGTTGCCATGTGTTGGCTGTGTTGGGGTCGTATTGGGGGGGGCGCTGTTGGCACTCTCCTTTTCCCTTGGCCATGGCATGTTGCGATTCCCGGCCAGGCTTTTGCTGCCTAAAGAGCCCCAGCGTTGTTTCTTTGCCTAGCTTTCGCCACCCCCCTCTGGGCCACAAGTCTATGTTACATCGATTTCAGATGATAGCCGGTTTGTGTTTGCTCGTGTGGCCGGGGAGAGCTCAGGTTTGAAGCATGGAGGGACACCTTGTGGCCCTGTGTGTTCCAACTGAAGGCCCCAGGTTGGTCAAATGGTGTCTCAAACCTTCACTGCATGAGGGCATGACGGTCAGCGGCAAGTGAAAGTGACGCAAACTGTGACCAACTGATGGGTTGACGTGAGCTAAGCAGCTAAGCTGAGCTTTGCCAGACTTGGTCCGGGCGTCCTTCGTTATATATCCCATCTGAGGCCTCTGCAGTCGTGCCGCCCACAGAGCCAAAGAGCGAGAAGGCGCCGGGCACAGCTGGGGGGTCAAGAACGCATGCGGCCAAAAGGCGCGGAGAGGCTTCACTGCTTCACCTAGGTCCTGCCTAGGTCTCCTGACTTTTAGGGTGGGAGAGCCATCAATTTCACACAGTTTCCACCCATCACTATCGTCAGAGCTGAGCTTTGATGAGTCCCACCGCTCTCTCGCCATGCTGTTTGCATCCATTTGCCGATCCGTTCAGGAGCGGATGCCTTGGCATTTGTCGGGTGGCCCGGTACGATGCGCAAGTCAGTGCCCGGGGATGGCACATCAGTGTACCGCACAGAATGTCTTACACCAATCGTTAAAACATAGAGTTAAGGGAAGTAGTTAGGGACGTTAGGGTTTAGGGTTTACAGGTTACAGATGGTTGCAGGGTTCTTGTGTGTCAGGAAGGAGATGGAAGGAGAGGAACCCATGCCGCAGGGCCAGCCCGCGCTTCTTCGGTGCTGACAGTGATGAGGAAGGCGCGAAAGCCTTCTTGGTCATGGGATGTCATGGGCTTGGTCAAACTCTTCAAACAGTGTGAAACAGATGGAGTGGTGATCTACCTCACAGAACAGTGGGCACGATTCCAGCTTCCAACTAGTCTTCCCATGACATGCATGTTCTAGAGTATTCTGTGTAAGGCTTTGTTGCCGGCTTTGTGTTCTTTTGTTATCATATGTTGACTCGTGTTTTTCTGTTTGGAGCGATGTTCCAAGCTTTTCGCCACCATCAGCCACGTCAGGAGGGTTATCCCAGGTGTCCTTGAAACGGGCGATGTTCCCATTGGCATCTGCAGGCGGGCCGAGCTTGAGCTCAACGACCCGAATTCAATCTGCGCGGGCGCTCACAAGGCCCTTCGGCCAGACGAGTGTGCGATAAACCGGATATCGTAGTCTCAGACGACACGGACCTGACAGTGGGCTGTACCAAATCTAGTGAATCTAGTGTATTATTAGTGTTTTTCTCGGATATGGTTGCTGTGAATTGCTTTCTTGGCAGGCTGATGGAGCTGCAAAGGACAGCGGCTGCTGGTTTGGGGAAAACCAAGGAGGCATCATTTGCCAGTATTTGCATGTTGCCCCACGTTGAAGCTTCTTGATTCCCAAACAGCGTGCGTTGATTCTAGCTTGCAATGCTGGGTAGATGTTGTTTAGTGCTTGTCCAGCCTCGTTAAGCTGTGGGACCAGAAGGGATCAGCCATACCAGGACACTCCAGACGTTGCAAACTCAGACCACAAGTACCCACAAGTCAGTAAGAGCATCGACAGGTCCGACTGTGAGTCAGAAGCTTGCAGGCGACCCAAATGCACATACCTCATGCTCTAGAGCATGTTTTGTTTCACAACATTGGTGTTTGTCATTGTTTGTCCTCGGTTCATGGTTGTTGTCATTGCAAGTGCTTATTTGGAACCCATTCGAGATCTAAGTGAATGTCTCAGCTTTGCCGCTTTGTTGTCAAGCAACTCGAGGCCGCTTGTATGAGTGAATGCGGCCAGCTGTGAGCCTGCGGTGAATATGAATTGTGTTTTGACCCAATGAAACCATGTACAGGTGTTGTCCTGAGTAGAAAGAAATCCAAGACACAAAGTTTCGGGTCCATCCGCAATCCGCCAAACACAGTCTTTTTCCAGTGTTAGCAAGGTCGCTGCTGTGTCACCTTATCTAGAGGGTCATCAAAACATCACAATTTTCCTGCTTGAAAGCATGACAATCTTCTTAAAGGAATGAAGAAATCATACATGAATCACGGAGCTCACTAGCTTGCCGTGCTCCTTGAATTCATCAGTAGGGGTATGCTCAACACGACCAAAGCTGTCATATGACATGGTCCTGTACAGAGACTAAACGCTCCGATTCAAAAATTGGAAAGAAAATATAAATAAACAAAATTGAGGAGGCATTCGATCCATTGGAATATTGCAAACGGCACAACTAATCGAAACTATTACTGCAATAATGTGTATTATTGTTTATTGGACCTATTGTTATATTCTGGTAATCAATATTGTTTACGTATGTTTAAATAAAACATTTAATAACACTTATTCATTATTAATATGGGTAATAACATAAATCTAAAACATCGAATTATGTTTAAGTATTATCCCGGCAAGAGACCCCAAACAGTGTGTGAGGTCTATAAGCATAAAGTCTAGAGATCTAGACGCATTGGGGTCCAGAGAGGTGATGGTGGTGATGAAGGTGGGGATCGTGGTGACGGTGGCGGTGCTGGGTGAGTGAGTGAGTGAGCGAGCGAGCGAGCGAGTGAGTGAGTGAGTGAGTGTGTGAGTGTGTGAGTGTGTGTGAGTGTGAGAGTGTGTGTGAGTGTGAGAGTGTGTGAGTGTGAGCGTGAGAGCGTGAGAGCGTGAGTGAGAGTGAGAGAGTGAGTGAGAGTGAGAGAGTGAGTGAGAG
>CAXAMN010003880.1:92423-102740 GCA_963970005.1 Durusdinium trenchii
GGCCAGCAAACGAAGATGTCGGGGACCATTTCTCCGAGAGATAGGCTGCAGCTCTGGGTTAATATATTTTTGCTAAAGCAAAAGGAAAACTCAGGTAGCGTAACCGCTACCTTTCGTGACTTCCACCCATTTCTACTGCGTGAAGTGAAGCGGAGCTACATGGAACTTTGGCACACTGCGGCAGTCTTCCATCAAGTTCACCCTTGGATCGGCACGTCATCTGCCAAGGACGACCACGATAACCCACTGCACATTGGACTGTGCAAGTCTCACGAAAGCCAATTCCAAAGCAGCTGTGCGCCAACGACGGGTCTGATGATTGCAGATTGCATTGCACCTCCATCACCAGCAGTCTGCCCACCACTGTGGCAATCGAATTGGGTGAGGCCTGCCAACACACAGAGAATTGACCCAGGCTTCGTCCAGTGATGACACCAAGATCATGTACAGCAAGTGATTCGTTCTCCACAGAACTTGCAGCTACTCTGCTCTGCAAACCGACGACCAAGGTCGCATCAGATTCATTGCAAGACAGCGAGCCAATCTCACCAATTAGGACCTCATTGGACAGAGAGAGGCCCATGCCTTTCACTTGCAGTATGCAAGAATCACCAGCCATGCAATGCCAGTGCTGCCTGCCTGGACCAGGCCCAAAAACACGAAGGTGTCCAATATCCACTTGATATTTGGACGGCGCCTCCCAATCTCCACCTTGAAAATCCCAGCAAACACGGTAGTCCGCTGCAGCACCTTGCAAAACCGTTCCCAAGTCGGCCGAGCCGGTGTCATTGACATCACTCTGAACCAGTGGACTAGGCACGTGGATTTCTTGGTCTATGTCTGAACCATCCAAACGAAGATCTTCTGCTAAAGCAGAAGCGCCGGCCAGTCCCACCAAAGCATATGAACTGCCATCTTGGAAGGAGCGTGCATCAAGAGCTCCCAGGTATTCAAGAGCCTCCAGAAACTTCTCATCTCGAAATGCGAACCCCGAATCATCAGCCACTGCAACAACAACTAAGGTGCCTGGAGGTTGCGCCCTCAAGATTGCAGCAAGCTCATATGGTGTCAAAGCAGCCTCTCCCGTAGAATACGTTTTAGCTTGATTTGCCATCACATGCTTTGTGAAAACAACTGCGCGCACACCATCAATGGCCTGCAGCAGTTCTTCTTCTTCGCTCCCAGTCTGTATGCGAACATGGCAGTTGGTGGATCCATTGAAACTACTCGCCACCAACAACTTCGAGGAGACGAGTGGAGCAACTCGCAAGCCGTGCCCGCAACTGTCAACAGCGGCTATGACCGCACTCTGTTCTCCAAGCTTGTAACCCCCCAACGTCAAAGCGCATGCCTCGCCAAGGGTGCAATCAAAGCTTTGTTGCTGCTGTGGGCCGCGCAACTCCACTGGGCCCAATTCGAAGGCAAACGTGACTTGCTGAGCTTCCAGGGATCGAGCTCCATGTCCACGCAGCCTCTCTGGGTCAACTTTGTCGCAACAACATCCAACCAACGTCATTCAAGCATCAAAAGCCAACATGTACGGAAGTTTTGTCGGATGCTCAAAAATGTATCATCGATGCGCGGCCTGCTCTAAAAGTGGTTGAAATGTTGAACAAGGAGGTGTTTGTACCCCAAAAAGTGCTTTCAGACAAATTACAAATTTCGCTGGTTGACCCCACATGATCTGTTTGCTGAGTGTTGTTCAAACGATGAGGAACCACTTGTCGTGCTGCTGTTCCTACTTTGGAACCCCTTTGCATTGTCTGAATTCAGCTCTCTCGTTACTGCTCCCCCTTGCGACCGCATTTCTGCCACGACGTAACCTATATACACAGCGCAGCTCACAAATCCACACAGCCTCCAACAGCTTCACGTGTGATCTCATGTGTTGCAGCGTCCGGTCTGGTACCATCCTCGCTGCCTCCATGGCCCGGATTTGCTCATCGTTGTTCAAAGTTGCCAAAGTAGGTTTTTAAGCGTTGGGTCAAACGCCGCTGCGCCGCCCTGAAGGATGTTCGTCGTGGTGCACTAGCCGGCGCTACTTTTACAACACTGCAACCTGCTGTTGAACATGCCCAATGCCGATTCTGCTCCCTAGACTTGTGAACTGTGACCCTCCTGCTTTTGTCCAAGGCACCCACCCTTGTATCTGCTGAAGGAAGTTGCATAGGGTTTGCAGATTGCTGCAGTGGACAATTAAATATTCAGGCACTGCGGGGCTATTTTCAATCTGCTAGCCCTTCCCCACGAAGTTCTCAATGCCAGCAAGAAAGATGGGGGCATCAGTTTCCAGCAATGTAACGGCTGAGCTTTGGAATTGTGATCCTTAAGCCAGTTCTTGATGTTGTTTCCACCTGAAACCCTGACCTGTGCTTCAAAGCTTTTGCCGACCTTGCGCAACCTAAACGGCCCCAAAGGGCTGTGCGGATTTCACCTGATTTTCAGGTTGCCATTGAGAAAACACCAGACTTGCAACGAAGCAGAGTAGCCTGGCAGCCTGGCAACTAGCATCTTTAGTTATCTATCTGTTGTACTCATATAATTTGATATAGTTTGTGCGATCCGACACGCCACCATCCAACTGAAGCTGCACTAGGGGTAGCTGGTTGAAGAATTGGACAGCAAAAGTGCAAACACACTGCAAACAAAATTTATGTTGATTCATGTAATGTGCGCAAAACCACGGGCAAAATGTAAAACCATCGACAACTTGGCCAAACATTTGGTGGAATGTGAACCAGGTCAGCTTCACTTCTTGGCAAAAAACAACCCTTCTTACGCTTGGTTGCATGTCAATCCCTCCTGAGCATAAAAATGATGACATATATAGTTCAAGGACATTCAAGTCAATGTTTGTGTGGCTGGTCTTGTCTTGAGGATTGACCCACGACTTCATTCCGGCCTCACCTGGTTTTAGTTTGCATCCTCCTTCCAAGTGTGAAAACAAGTTGATGAAAAAAACACACATTCCACGGCATTGCGCGGGCTGCTGCCCTTCCAGCCTCGCCATGCCAGCCGCAGATTCGGAACCCCAACAAAGTCTGAATACTCCGGGGTGCCCTGTGAGTGGAATACCAAATTCATAGGATTGCAATGTGCTGGGCACTGCAGTCAATGTTTCAGGTACATAGAAAGGATTGGCAGGATTGCGTAGGTGTGGGCCAGTCCAATCTGCAACCCTAGATGGATCACCACAGGCCACATCATCATCAGGAGAAATCAAAGCTGCTGGAGAACTGTGTGCAGGCATGCGTGTGATCTTGAGGGAACATTGGACACCCAGCACACAATCAAAGTTGGATGGTTCTGGGCCCTGTATGCAACAGCCCGAAGTTCCGTTCAAAAGAAAATCACCCAGCTCCGCGTTGGAATCAGCAGACGCATTGGCCGAGCAATCTGCCTTGCATATGTAGCTGGCTTCGACCACGCAAGACTTGCAACCCTCACTGAAGGCATCACACAGCGTTGGCCAGTCTCCTGGTCGACATTGAAAAACACGAAGCTCTTGCAAAAAGTGATTTAAACTAATGTCTGTCCCAACTCAGTCTTCACCCATTGCCACAATATGCCACAACCAACAACTGTGTTTTTCCCATGAGACGCAAAACCGTCTTTCGCGCGAAGGGCGACCCGCTTCAACAAACACATTGTCTGAGAAGTGACTTGCAAGTCAATAATTGGTGAGGTGGGACTCAGTGCTCTCTTGTTTTCTGGGAAGTGACAATTTGCAATGCTAATCTGCTAGTTGAATCAAAAGACCTGGAGTGAAACACAAACTTAATAAAACTTCTGTGGCAAGCCCAGTCCTGCAACCCCATCGCCACATGTGGTTGCAATGCAAGGCGATCCAGGTGATTGACATATGAAGCCAGCTTCAAGAGTACAATTAGCAGAGCACCCATCAAAGTCTTCAGAGTTCCCATCGTCGCAGTCCTCTGAACCCGTCAGGTGTCCGTCACCACAGTCTGGAACAGTCCGATTTGAGCAGTCCCATCGAATCTCAGGCGGTGCAGCGTAGATCAAAAAGCTGATTGATTCGGCCTGATCCGAAAAACCCGGTCGGGTTTCTGGAATTCCTTCCCGAACCGACCAAAGTACACACGAGTCCCAATCATCAGCAGCAACTCGACAGCTGAGCACCAACTCATGATCTGAGTTGTTGTGAAACCGCACTCGGAGCTGATGTGGACCCGACAGCCAAGCCGTTCCTGGGAGCACATCAAAAACAGGGCCTTGGGTCAAATCGACATCGTATCTTGCAAGAGTTTGATTGAGATCGGAAATGGTCAGGAATGTCAAACGTGATTCACCTCTGCAAGCAGTAAAAGCACCTTTGGAAACAGTGCCACTACCATCGTTGGTGAACTGGAAACAAAGCCTATAGCCTTGCATATCAAGTAAATCTGAGGATGGTGGTTGAGGCATTTGATGTGCTTGCATCCACATCATCTTCATCTCCAGGTCATCGGAAGACATGGGTTTTGCTACTGTGTCCAGTCGCTGGCACTCAGCCAATCGACAACCTGAAGTGCAGCCTATGAGCAGGCCACCGTCATCGCACTCTTCGACCCCTGCAAAGACTAGGCCGTCACCACACTTTGGCTGACATTTTCCAGGGGCGCATTCCCATCCCGGTTCAACAGCGACGCAACCTCTGCAAGCACCAGTCGGCTTTGGACCTTCGTCGCAGAACTCCCCGAATTCAACTATGCCATTCCCACACTCAGCCGAGAGCAATCGTTCAGCTCGAGCCTCCTCTTCCCACTGTGTGAATAAATCACTTGTGACTCCACTGCCGGGGGTCCAGCTGTCAATGGGAAACTGGCCATAGGAGCCTTGCCCACAACGGCTCGAACTGTGAACGCCAGCGCCTGGAATGCTGCAAAACCTGAAGGCATCTGATGCATCAGCATCCTCCACTCTTGTGGCACTGTATCGTCCATTCCGAGACTGGCAAAGGTACACAGACTCAACAAACTCTGGGGGAAGCTGCATAGGCAAAGATGACTCGTCTGCCAGATTCACATCCCATGCAAAAACACCTTGTAACCGCAGGAATTCAGAGGGGCGTCGAATCACCACCACTGCATCATCTATCTCCCGCCAAACCACCAGCTCATTTGTACGTGACTCTCTGTACCGAGTCAGAATCTGAGCTGTGCAACTTGGAGGGGGGAGGACATAAGAAAGGCAAATGCATATCCAGGACTTCAGTGTGAAACTGTTGGAGAACGCTGTTGGCACCTAATATCTGGTCGCGCACATGCATGAGATCATTTAGCACAGCCACATATGCCTTCCGCACATACTCGAGATCTGCCGCACTAACTGCACTTCCCATGCTTCTTTGTTCTCGCACCATGTTGGAGACCTGTTTCCAAACGGAGCTAACGCGACGGGCAAGGGTCAGAGGTTGTTGCTGCATTTTCTGCAAAAGAAGGGACCGAATCTCCTTTGCAGCTTCAGGACCAAGCATCCCACCACACGCATTTGGACTTGACCACTCACTTGCCATTCTGTTCTTGATGCTAAGGACTTCCTCTTGTCTTACGGCCACCGCAGTAGTGTCAAACTGATTTCGCAACAGCTGTCCATCCACGAGAATGCTCGACAGGATGGCGAAGTGGTCTCGAATGATTCGCCAATGACTTTTCAGCTCACTCAGCACACCAACCTTTGAGGCGTGACCCTGGTCGAAGGACTCAGCAAATGCGTCAGACCCGGACCTGCACACTACATAGTCTGTAAATGACTGCAACAACTGTCGCGCCTGCGCTGTTGCATTGGGAAGCCAGTGCTGATTGAAGTCCAAAAAGGCTCCATCTATCAGGAGCGAAGATGCTTTGAATTCGTGCGCAACCTCCTTCAAATGAAAATCTTTGCCCTGTCGCAGCACATCCTCTGCCAGGCTCAACGATGAGTCGAGGTTCATGTTCAAAGCTGCAATCGACTCAGCTAGTCGCTGCTGTCCTGCCAACACCTCTTGGTTCAACTGGAGGACATCGGCATGCACAGCAGCAACAGCCTGATTTGCACTTTCCATTTCTTCCACCAGCTTCGCATTGCTTGATGCCAGGGCTTCTAAGGTTTTCTGGTTTTCAGAAATCTCCGTTGACACACTACTCATGCTGCTGGCAGCTGCTGCAAACCCTCATCGAGTTCCAGAGCAATACGATCTGTCCCTTGCAACAAGGTCTCCATGGGAACAGCCAAGGTTTGCACCACCTCACCCCGGAGCTCATTTAACGCCTCCTCAACAGTAGAGACTGCTGCCTCCCTTCCTTTCACGACTTCGGATTTCAGGTCTTCTAGTATGGCTTTCTTTTCGGATGAAGCAGTTTCAATGGTGGCAGCAAGCAACTGCTCCAATCGTTTAGACCGGACTACAGCTTGCGCCTCTACAGTCTCTGATTGCGTTTGGAGCTCACCTGACAGTGTTTTGGATAATCTCAACACCATGTCCTGAATGCTTCTAACATCATCACGAGTCTGAGTCTGCAGAAGGTCGATGAGACTGTCGGAAATGTCCTCCGCCTTTGACGCAAACAAGTTGCCTGTGTCGCTCAGGGCAGTCTGGACATCAGCCACCATGGCTGATACTTCTGATCGCACAATGCTGCCAACATCATCTGTCTGCACCTTGATCCTTCCAGTTATGCTTTCAACTGCCTTGGATAAGCCCTGGAATATGAACTGCTCCCTTTTTCTTTCGGACTCTTGCACGGCATCACTCAGCTCCTCAATCACACTATTCGCCGCATCACTCAAACGATCTTGCAAGCGCCCCTCCATAAGCTTCAAGTTCAGAGTGAGGTTCTGGAAACCTTCCCGAAGGTCTGCCTGAATGAGAGATATCTGACCAGTGAGCTGACCTGTCACTTGATCAATATGACTCAGCACGGCTTTCCGGTTTGCATTGGCTGTGCAGCGCAAGTAGGCTCGAGAATCCTTCCGTTTCTTTTCTAACTCAGCGACTATGTGATGGGCTACGGCATGTCCGTGCGCTTGAAGCTCATCGACAGATTCCTTGGCTATTTGCTGCATAGCTCCCGTCAATTCCTCTGTTTGCTTGTCAATTCTGTCGTTCAAATCCTTGAAGCCATCCGCCACAGTGGTCTTCAGCGTATCGATCTTGCTGTCAATTAGCCCCACCTCTTCCAGAATCTCATCAAGCTGCTTGCTCATGCAAGCGCTCATCTGAAAATCAAAGCCAGCGAGTCCGGCGTCACTCATAGTCACCATGGCACAGTATCCAGCCGTGGCACTCAATGTTGCGCATTCCTGCACTGATAAGGCAACAATTTGATCCTCTGCCAAGCTGCGACCATGCTGGACTTGCTGGGGCACGGCAGGAGCCCATAGTTCGCTTTCCTCGCTATTTGTGGAGATATTGGACCACAAGGCACGCAAACGGCGCGCCTCTGTGCACCGATCATCTATGCCAGTGCCGAGCACGTCGTCGCACCCTGGGGCTGAGCACGGCCGCTGGGTGCGAGGGCGTTGAAGACCCCTTTCGAAACAAGCTGATTCTGGGCCATTGCAACTGACAGTCCTCGTTTGGATACCAATATCTGAGCAAGTTGATGCTCCATGGCAAGCACTCCAATCCGAGCGGACCCATTCACAGCTTCCTAACACAGTGCAAGGCTTTGTGTTGGCTGGTTCATCCGCCAGTGCCCGGCACCTCTCAGTCTCTTGATGAGAACAGGTCACAGTGCGTTTGCGAAAACCTGTGTCCCCACAGCTGCTAGAATGCGATGCGTAGCAGCGACTCCAATTTGTAAACTTCCACATCGGGATGCTCTCGCAATGCTCTACGAGCTGCCGCTTCATCCGATCTTGCGCTTCGTACCCACAATCTGTGTCTGCATTGGCTAAGCCACACGCTGACTGGAAACATGTGCTTTGGGACATATCAACAGCTGACTGAAGCGCTGGCTCAAGTTCAACGCTGCCCGATTGCTGCAAATCTGATGCCTTGTTAAAGTTATCACACATGGTTTTCATTTCATCTCCACCCGAGGGCTTCTTCCGACCGCCAGTCCATCCTGCCTCTCCGAAGCAGTTGCGGGATTGGCCAGTCCAGCAGGACCCAAAAGGGTCCATCTGATAAACATCACATTGCGCGTCATGGGCACAAAAAGTTTTGCAGGCATGCTCTGATTGCATTCCATTCTGGAACATATCACCAATGCATCTTAGATTCAATCCCTGAGTATCCCAAAGGAGCTTGTCTTTGTGAACGCATGTTTTGCCTAGCCCTACAGTTGCTCCTTCGATCTTGCTATATCCAGCCTTGGCAGAACGCAAATAGCATGAGCGTCCTTGCTCAGTCTGTCGTATGTACCATCGGGAACACATTTCACAAGCTACACACCGAGCATCGCATTGCGCTTCCCAAAACACAATTCGGCCATCATCGCACTCGTCAAGAGCATCATCCTGCGCGATTGGCCCCAACCCTCAAGATTCAACTACGTGTTAGCCTCTTTTATTGACATTCACTCTGCAAAAGAGCCGTCCCCTTAAAAGAATTCCGACCCAAGCAACCAAAATAGCCTGGGAAAAAAAAACACTGGCAAAAACTAACTAACACATGACAAAGGGAGGGGCTGCGAGGTGTGAATTATATCACCTGTGATATGGTGAAGTCTCGTGTGTAGTTGGTGATGTCGTGAAGCGTGTGCATGGAAGTCTGTGCTCTCGTGAAGTGCGTGGTGTGGTGTAGTGACAGTGTGATGATTTGTAATGTGGTGAAGTGAAGTATAATGGTGCTGTGGCTGACTGCAACGTGATGATTTGTGATGTGGCGAGGCATCATGCGCAGTGCACTTTTCTCACCAAAAGTCGATATTCGACCTTGCTGCACGCCTGTCTCGAAATCTATGCGCTCATCCCGAAGTTGTCCTTCCTGTCGTTGACTTTTCATCTTGAGACCATTGTTGATTGCTGTATCCAACCGATCACAGTAATTGACGGACAAAACATGGTGAATGTACCTGAATCATAGAATGTGGCAGTCGCTGGTATGAGACTTCAATTGAGAGCGATCTGCTTTTGTGTGTGTCGGCAGAGCCTTGAGGCTAGGACACTAGTGGCTGACCACTCAAGATTGGAACATTGTTCTGGAACAGTTGTGGGGAAAGCGATGGTGCAAACACAGCGATGTCGAAATGTCAAAAAGGCGACGAACCGCGGCATTTGCTGATGATACCTGAAGCGCCCGAACCTGATCTCCGGGGGTCTTGCAAACCTGAAGGTCTTAGTCAAGCTGATCTGATGCCGCGAGGCGATGCTTGGTTGAAGTCTTCTTCTTGCATCGTCGAAGATGGTGGAGCATGGCCGGCTCAGTTGTTGGTGGCTTTGGTCGACTGTCAAGAAAAGGAAGGCAGGCCAGTTGGCCAATACTGTTGCTGGGTACCGTTTATCCAGTGTGGGCCGTTGGGTTGGAGTGTGAGCGCGGCAGTTTCTTGAGAGGCTGTCAATCATGATTGCCAAGGACAGTTCGAGCAAATGGCAAACAAATGCAGACAGTACAATCAGAAGTTGAAACTGTGTTTCTGGAGGGTATCCCGCTTTGCGGGGGGCGGTCGCTGACCTGGTATATAACCTACTTCTGTCTTGGTGCGCCCGCTGGTGGTCGCTGTCCGCATACTTCCGGAAATCCGTACTCTGTTCTCTAGAGATACCTTGCTGCTCGCTAGTCTGAGCAACGCGCAAGCAGCACATACAGCTTGGCTACTCTGTGGGTCTGGATTGAATCTAAAAAAATAACATTGTTCTTCACATGTTGATTGGACAAAACGTTGGATTCAACTCATGCTGGTATACATATATACGGCACTTTGGAGATGTCGTAAAATTCCGCTGCCACTCCGTCAGTCCCAGCCAGAATCCCTCTCGCTTGACAAGTGACAAGCATACCAACCACTACACAAATTGTATTATATTCATAGCAGTGGTGAGCATGGGCAACACGCAGTAGAAACATGTAAAAGAATAGCGATGGCCTCCAACCTATAATGATAACGATGGCCGGCCTCCAACATATATTAAAAGCGATGGCCTCAGGCCTAAAGTGATAGCGATGGCCTCAGACCCAAATAGCACTGGCCTCCAACCTATACAGCGATGGCCTCCAAACTAAAATATATCGATGGCCTCCAACCTATATTTAAAGCGATGGCGTCAGACCCAGAAAAATAGCGATGGCCTCCAACCTAACAGCGATGGCCTTTAGCCTAATAGCGATGGCCTCCAACCCAGTAGCGATGGCCTCCAACCTAATAGCGGTGGCCTCCAACCTGATAACGATGG
>CAXAMN010003880.1:107896-124960 GCA_963970005.1 Durusdinium trenchii
GCCAAACCAGGACACCTGGGCCCAGGTAGATTATTGGGTCTTTCTCTGGGTGACACCAAAAAATGAATTCCCTCCTCACACACAGTTCCTCCCCCCAGACTGCTTTAGCACGCTCAAGCAATCGAGGCAAGGTGGCAAGGTCCTGCTTGTGAAACATACGCACATAAGGGAGAATGGACTTCTTGGGGAGCTTTAAAGAGGCCAACAAAGCTAGCCCTTCGTTGATGTACAGGCGGGCCGTCCTCACTGCGGCCCACCTGCCAAGCACGATGATCCTGTCCAGGGATCCGTGTCTTCCAAACCAACACGTGGCCCCGCCCCTTTGCAAACTATAAGGGCGGAACTCGAATTCTTCGAGGTTCAACGCCTTAATACATACACTAAAGGTCTTACGCCGTTGGTGTGGTTTTGGAGTGAGGGGGCTGTGTGCAGGAGAGGTGTGCTTCCACGCCCACAACCATTGTAGAGCACACGTGACTGAAATGGTCACACTTTCCGCGGCACCGGCGCGTTTGCCGGATTTTGTCAATCCGAGGGAAATGACAGCTGGCTTATCGGGAGAAGTCATGAGAATGTGGTGGTTGCACAATCCCAAAATCTCCCCTGCGCGCAGCAAACCATAATACCCAAGCAGAAGACTCAAGCCAAAAGCGTACTCTCCATGAAACAAGCACCACCCTAACATGGCGAAGAGACATTCTTCCGGGAGGGGACTCGGTATCTCGTTAACGTGCCATGTCTTCAACAGGCGCCATGTCACCTGGAGCTTGCCCTTCAGTCGTGGTTCGGTGTCTTGAAAGGCCGCGACCGTGTCGCTTGCGAGGGCGCGCCCCTCTCCCACACTCCACAAATACCCAATGTAATCGGCCAACATGTCATCGAAGGAGGTGATGTTGGTTGGAATGGTCAATTGGTTCGAGCGAGCATAGTCATAGAACTTGTCCTTTGCTTGGCTGTAGCGCTTGCAAGTCTGCGGTTGTACCGTGAGCTGTCTCAGGGTACCCAAAGCTTGTCGGTTTCTGGCCCTTGTTTCCTTGCTGTGCCCTTCTAAATGCTGCTTTACTTTCCCCATTCGCGATGTCCGCGGGGTTTTGAGCAGTGTGGATATACCCCCACACAGGGTGAAGGTCTGCAGCAAGGATCAAGGAGCTGATTCTCTTCAACGCGTGCCTCAACTTTCGGGATGAAGTTCGTCCACGCGACAAGCTGCGTAAACAGACAAGACTGTCCGTCAGGTGCATGAAGCGACGACGATGCACTTTTCGACGGACTGCCAACCAACGCAACGTAGTCAAAATCGCTTGAAGTTCCAACACGTTGATGTGATCGCCAGAGTGACGCCACTGCCACCCTGCCACTTCTCGCCAGCGCCACAACTTTGCTGGGACACTTGACCGGAGACGGTGGAACTTAACTTGTGGTTCACTCGCGGCTGTGACCATGAGGTCCTCTCCCTTCATGGACACCAACCCAAGCAACTTAAGCAGCAAAGGCTTTTCCAATGAGCTCACCAAGGTGCGGTTCGACAACAGTGGAGGCCTCAACAGAATCCCTTGCAAATTCCGACTACCACCTGGCGTCAAGTAATCCACTATCTCCTGAAGCGACTGCTTGCGACAAAATCCCAATGGACTCAACAACTGCCCTAGCAACCAAGCAATAACTCCCACATGCCAGGAGTTCCCTACCAAGCTCAGCCTAGTGTCATCCCACTTGGCTCCGCCCTGCTCTGCCTTCGGGAGACATGGCCGCGTGTAGCCCACGGGAATGCACATCATCGCCTCGCGCTCCTGGATGTTTGCTCGACGGGCTGATCCCTTCTTTGTCCAAAGCAAGTTGTGGTCTCGATATTGGTAAGGAGGAAAGCGATATTGATCCTCTTCCCACCTTTGTCACTCATGCGGGGAACACCGATCCAGGCCTGCCGGACGGTATCCTGGGTTATCCCGTGGCCTGGAGGTAGTGAAAGTAGGGAGCTTGAAACCTTCCGTGACGCGCCACCCCTGCTCCAGGAAAGCTTCCGCGTTCAACTTGGCGCTCAACTCCACGACTCCACAACCAAGCCAACCTGCGTCACTCTCGGGAGAGATAATGGACACTCCCTCCCCCGGAGCTAAATCCCAGTCAACCCAGTAAAGTCGAGGACGGTGACAAAGACTGATGCCGGCCGCGTCGATCTTGAACGGGGTCGTCTCCACAGCCTCGCTCATGATACCACGATCTTCCTCCGACATGGACGCCACTGATTCCATAAGGGTTCGAACTTGCGCCCAGGGGATTGCCCTCCGAAACAAGTCTCGAATCCGAGGAACTTCTTGGTACAAGCAACTACGCTCATCTCTGAAGGGCTCCTTTCTTTGCCGCATTCAGCCCACTGACGCCCTGGCAGGGCGGCCCAACCCCAATCAGGACAAGAGAGACGGAGGGAAACCGCAATGACAAGCTCTTGACCAGGGTCTCATCCACCGACTTGACATCTTCGTGGAAAATAGAGTCCGGGAAGAAAGCTTCCACCGCTCGTCGGCCTGTTCCCTCTTTTTCAACGCTCAAGTGGCCTGCCACGGCAACTCCTAGGCTGTCCACCGCTAGTCTCAACGCCCCCAAGCCATCGAAGAGCCCCACTGTAAGCAACTCCATAATCTCCCCCTCCTTCGGGAGATCCCCACGACTCTCGGAGTTCAAAGCCGCAACCCCATAGCTTGTCAGACCTTCACTAACACAAATACCTCCGCCCGTAGTCGAAGCGTCACTGCATGTCACATGCTCAACGAAGGGACACCGGAAGTCAATCTGAGCTAATGGGGTGAGCAGGATGAAGGTGAGGAGCTCGCGCTGGACCTCCGTAGGCACGCTCAATCGAACCACAGGCGGCAATGCCTTCAGCCGCTCCATGAACCTCCAGACCTCGTATAACGCTGCCAGAAGGGGCCTCCGAAAGAGTGCAAAATACGCGAAACCTCCCTTCAACGTGCACTTGCCTTTCTTCACAAGCATCCACCTGTGAACGCAGAACAGCTTTCTTGGGGCGTCGAGGAATGCCTTGTTTGGCCTCCGAGCGGGAGGATCCACTGCCTCGGAAAAAATACTGCACATCCTCCCCCGATCTCTCTCTACCACCTCCTCTCGAATACGCTTCAAGGGATCGTCTTCTCAAGCGCCGGGGAACCTCCTCCAAGTTGGTCCACCAATCCTCTGTGGAGCCGTCTTGCACATGGTAGCGGAGGCCGTGGATCAAATCCTTCGCCCACACCAGTCTGTCGCACGGGTCTGGGCAAACATGAATCCTCAGCTCCTTGCAACGTCCTCCAACTTCTCTCAACAGGGATTCGCTCTGAGTCCCGGTGACCCAGATACGCCAAGTCGCATCGCCCTCGTTGACCACGACACCTCGAGTCTCCCCTGCTATCACCATGGGAGATTCCCAATACTGCACTTCCAACACAACCTTTTGCCTCAAGTTGAGGGCATTCAATGTGATCTTGCTCAAAGCCACCCACTCGACTTCTTTTGCCTCGGGAGACCTCGGGGCCTCCCCCCCGGGCAGGTCTGCGCAATGCTTCCAGCCTCGGCCCACGTAGAACTCCTCCTCGAGGCTCCCTGGGAGCCGCTGCTGGCCTTCGACGCGGAGGCATGGTCCTCAGTAATACCCCCGTTCGTACTCCCTCCAAAGTCGGAAGTTCGTGTTTCTTTCGTCCTTCTGCCGACCCTTGTTGGGGGGGTGTCTCACGGTAAGCCCACGACTTGGATCGCACGTCGGTGTCAGCCCAACTGGAATACCCGGGGGGTGGATGGTCAGGCTCTCGGCACCGGGGATGGCTTTGGTGGAGGAGGTATTGCACTTTGGTGAGGCCTGATGGACGGGATGGCAAAGCTCCACGGGGTGATGCTGGAGCCGGGCTGGGGGTCGGTGTACGAGGCCACGGGAGCGGGAATGGCTGTGGCGATGCCCTCCAGCTGGGCGATGGCCTGGGCTCGACTTGCGGCGACGGCGGTCTTGCTGGCGGCTACGGGAGCGCCGTTCCACTCCCTCTTCAACTTCTTTCTCCTTCTCTCGACGGCGACGGCGTTCTCGATCTCTTGAACTCCTTTTCTTCTCTTTCTTGCGAGGCTCACCTTCAGCAGCAATCGTTTCAGTATTGCCGGGTGGACGTTCAGCGCTGGCACTGGCTGCGTCCGTCTCCTCGGGGACTACGACTGGGGCACCACCTTCTGCGACTGGGGCTTTCTCTTCTTCCGGCTTTTCCTCCTCCTTCACAACCCTCTTCGCAGCACTTCCTCCCTCTTGCGGGAGAGCGGGGGGACCGGGGTTGGCAGCCCCCGT
The DNA here is from genome assembly GCA_963970005.1 of Durusdinium trenchii. NCBI lineage: Eukaryota > Dinophyceae > Suessiales > Symbiodiniaceae > Durusdinium > Durusdinium trenchii. The sequence continues at coordinate 112,218 of CAXAMN010003880.1, forward strand.
GTCACCTCCCTCGGAGAAGTCCAGAAGTTGCGAATGGACCTGTCGAAGAAGCTCAATGCCTCTTCTCTGCAATGCCCCACTCGCCTCCTCCGAATACAGGAGGTTGCAAAATTCGACGAAGGGAGAGGCACAGAACGCACGAGCAGCTCTCGAACTCGTGCGCCATGCACCCCTCCGCTGAAGCCGAGATTCTGCGGGATTTCAACTTACGGGGTGATTCATCAAAATTCGGGGCGAAAGTCATAGAGAGAGAGAGAGATACATTTAAATCATATCCTCACAGTGCCCAGTTCAGGCAGCACCTACACCCAAAAATATGAGCCACTTTAGCTGTAAGAGCAGGAGTGTGCAAGTATTTAGACTAGATGGTGACTAGTTTGCTCTGTCGTCCGAAATCATGCAAGCAAACTTGCTTAAGGCAGTGCTCCTTTTGCTACTGAAACGTCGAATGTTGGCAAACATCCACAACCCTCGAGATAGAAAATGCCTGACAAAGTATGGAAGGGGAAAAACTGCAAGACCGATGTAATTAAGTAGAGGAGGATCAAAAAAATACAACTTGTCCAGGGCAAGCGAGGCACGGTAGTGTAAGTGGCCTCGGACGAGCAATTCTTCGGTTCGCTGCTGGAGCAAGACTAGTTTGTCCGCATGAAGATCTGCTTGCTGTATTGCAGAAGCCATGTGTGAATCGAGCCCAGCATGCTTAAGGAAATCCGAAAGCACTGACAAGATCAAGCTGCGCAAGTTGAAGCTAAGCTTACCTGCAAGGTCGCTCAAATCCAGCTTGGTGTGGTTGACATGAGGCTCCAAATCGCCTTGGACAAAGTCGACAAAGAGTTGTTGCATGGAGCTGCGATTGAAGGGCCCACTTGTTGCGAGTGCCTTTGTCCAAACAACGTCAGGCACCCCAACTTGCCGCAAACCATGCCCTATCATTGGAATCACCAAATGTTGATGCATTTCGGCATTCGTCATGTTTGAGACTTGCCCAAGAAACTCCACTTGCTCAAGCAGTCCAGACAGAACTTCTTGAAACGTGACCATCTGGTCTTCCAAGTTGATGTGCTCCAACAATTGTAGGCTAATCTTTGAAGACCCGAGCTGCTTCAAGATCAACAGGAGCACTGGCTTTGCCAAATCCTCCGCCAGATCCAAGTGAAAAGCCTCTGCAACTCCTTCCAACAAGAGATAGGTAGAGGCCTTGGACCACTCATTTAGCAATGACTCCAGCGCGGCCTGGAGCTTGGAAGTCTCACCTGTCATATTGGCCGACTGCACCTTCTGCAGCGCTTCAGGCGGCGCCCGAGCCCTTTCTAACGTGGCGAGCGCAAAAGCCTTGAGCATCTTCTGCCCCTCCAGATTGAAGTTGACGGCCCTTGAAATCACCGGGAGGTCAGTGTAGACGAATTTGCCTGCGCGCACGAAATGACTCAGTGGGTGAAGTAGCTGAGTGAAGTTCTCTTCTGGCAAACCCTCTCCCTGCAAGCCGATTGTGTCAAGAATTGGAACCAAAGCCTGGCGCAAAAAACGAACTTCACTGTCAAGGGCTGAGGCGATAGACTCCAAATCTACTAAGTCAACGTAGCCTTTCTGGAGAACCTCTGTCAAAGTAGTCCATAGCTTTCGTCTTGCTGCAGCCTCAAGCGGCACACGCTGCAGGAGACTCTGCACAACTGTCATCACCTCTTGCGGCAAACCTGCTTGTTTTAAGCCCACGGAGACGAGTGTCTGCGGGATCGTGTCTAGAGCATGCAAGCTGAATGATTCAAGCAGTGACACAAGATCTGAGAAGTTTACAAAGCCTCTGCGCCAAATGCTTGTCAAGACTGATTGAACTTCATTCATCTTCTCTAGATCAATGTTGGCTTGTTCGAGCTTTGCTGCTTCATCATCCGGCGCACCTGCCATAATCAATGCCATCTTTCCAAAAGGTTTGAGAAAGTCTTGTTGGACATCTATGGTAATGCCAGCGAGCTCAGCAATCTTTTGGATCTGTTGGACATCCCAAAAGCTGGATATCCCCCCTAGCCGCTGCAGCCTGGTCACAAGTGCTTGCACATCCCGCAGCTCGACATTTTGCAAATTTGAGGACCCTACTTGGTGCGCCACAGAGGATGATACACCGACACTTTGCAGAGCAGAGGCCAAGAAACGGGACATCATTGTGTTGAAGTCCAAGCCTAAGTCTGCCGCAATCTGCTGCACATCAGCAGAAGTGGGGTAGCCACGCTGCAGAATTCTTCGCAAGTCAACTTGAAGGCGAGGTGGCACAGTGACCTCATCCGGAAAGCCAGCTGTTCGCAAGATTCTCTGCACTATGGGCTGAATAAGCTCACCCCAGTCAAGCCCAAAGGCATCAGCAAGAGCAAGCAAATCTGGCACATCGGGCCAGCCATTTTTCAGGAGGGCGGAGATATTCAGCTCAGGATCCTCAGTCGCCTGCCAAATCACAGTCAGAGATGTGTGATTTGCAGGTACACCTGCCTTGGTCAATAGCTCAGAAAGCAACGGTTTCACGATGTCTTGCATGTGATCTAGCTCGCAAGCTTTCGCAATGGCCCGAAAATCAGCAAAATCCAGAAAGCCACGTCTCAGAATATCAGACAAGGCCTCTCCAAATTCTTGAGGGCGCACGGATCTCTGTCCAACCTTTTCTGTGATGCTGGAAGGCGCACCAACCTGCCTCAGCAGCTGCAGAATCAGGTGCTTGAGTGTGTCTGCAAGGTCTAAACCAAAGCAAGCGGTCAACACATCCAGGTCAACATACGTTGGATAACCGCGTTGAATCAAACCAGGCACAACAGAATAGAGAAGCGGTATCTTTTCTGGGACTGGCTCAGCCATTTCCAACGCAAGGGTCACCTCTCGCGGCAAAACGAGTACCTTGGCAAGCGTTGCTCGCAACCACGGCTTGAGAAGGTCCTTATTGGCATCAAGATTGAAGGTCGACGCAATCAACTCCAGGTCTGACTGATCTGGATGGCCCCGTTGTGTCAGGTTCTCAGCCACATTCAGCAAGTCCACTTGCGGCCGGCTATTCCAAACCGCAACTTGAACCGCCTTTGGAACGTCCCAAAAACTCAACAAGTTTGCCAACAAAGACGGCAGGGTTCGAAGAAGCCATGCAGTCGTGTTAAACCCAAAGACTTGACCAAAAGCTTCCATGTCTCTTGCTGTTGGATATCCACGAGCGAAGATTTCAGGCACGTTCCTGCTTGCGAGCAGCTGGAATCTGTTGCGTTGCTGCTGCAACTTCTCCAACTGCTCCGCTGAGAAATCATGTCCTAAGGTTCCAAGAAAGCGCTGCACCGGATCATCAAAGAAATGAAGATCAAGGCCGATGCGCTGCATGATGACTTCTAGGTCAGAGTATGTTGGATGGCCGCGGCTCAGCACGTTCTCTACTGTACTCATCATGTCATTTCCACTTAGATCTGCTGTTTGGACACTATCAATGGTGGACTGTGGTGCTCCTGCGAAAGTCAGGCTCCATGCAATCACTGGCTTCACTAAGTGCTCAGAGGGATTGAGGCCAAGGGTGGTGGACAGCGCCTTCAAATCGGCCAATGATGGCTTGCCTCTTGCAGACATCGAAACCCAGAAGTGCTCCAAAGCCTGAATGTCTTCAGTCTCCACTTGCTCAACCGCATTGACTAAGTCATGTGGGGCGTGCAATTGTTGCAGAGCAAAGACTACCAATGGGATGAGAAGGTCAAGCGCATCCAAGCCGAACACCTCGGCAATGACTGTCACCTCAGCACCAATGTAACCCTGAGATGCAACTGCGTCAAGCGCCACCTCAAGCCGGTCTAACTCTTCAGGTGTGGGAGCAGCTTTCTGAAGCATTTCTCTGGCAGTGGGGCTTAACTGGCTCATGAAAGTCAAGGTCAAGGGCTTCAGAAAGTCTCGGACTGAAAGCCCCAGAACTCCACACAGGTGCTTCACCTCAAAATAGGTGGGGTATCCCATTTCAAGAATGTTCGAGATGCTCTGCTGGGTCTCTGGCGGCACTGGTAGAAAAAGTGCGTTTTGGGTTTGCTTGATCTCCATCCCCAAAGCCTGAAGTGACTTCAGCAAAATCGGCTTGAGCATGTCGGAGATGTCTAGACTAAACGTGGAAGCAAACACCTCGAAGTCTACATACTCGAGGTGACCTCTCTGCATGGCTGCGTCAAATCTCTCCATCAAAGCAAGAGCTTCAGCAGCTTCAGACTGATGAGTATCATCCACCTTGTCCAATACTGCCTTCGGCACGCCTGCTGCTTGCAAGCTGCTTAGGAAGAGGGTCCTCACCAACTGCTCTGCGTCCAAGCCCAATGCTAGGCCGACTTGCTGAAGGTCAGAAAACGTGGGGAAACCACGAGTGACGATTGCGTCCAAAGCTAGAAAGGCATCTCTCACTTGTTCCTCCCGCACTTCGGACTGCAAAACTGTTTCTATCACCTGGCTTTTCTCCTCAAAGACTGCCTCGAGAGCTAGCCTCAAAAAGTTTGTGAGCTCCTCATCCAAGTTGAATGCTCGAAGAAGAAGTCTGATGATTTGATAAGTCAGCTTGCGCTCCTGCATCAGTAGAGCCACTGCCGTCCTCAACTCCTCGCTTTCGGACTGGGCCTGCTGAAGATGCTGAACTGCGTCAGCCAGCGCAGGCACCTTTGCCAAGAAAGGCAGAAATAAAGGCTTCACGAAGTCTTCAATAAGATCCAAGCCAAAGAATGCAGCCACAGCCTCCAGGTCTGCCTCAACACCCAACATGACAAAATTAAACTAGACGACAGGGTGGCCCGAAAGCATAGTAGGAGTAAGCATTAATTATAACGAAACAGTTCCAAACGAAACTGAGGGGTGAACCGTTTGTCGGCAACATGTATGGTAAAATGTTTTTGGGGTAGCAATGTATCACAATGTGTCAGACCATTCTTGTCATTGAGGCCCACATCATTTAATCACTGACTTAGTTGATGCCTTTCTGCTGGGTCCGTTTCACTACGTCTAATGATCACAAATGCATGATGATGTATAATGTCTGCGTATGTATGATGATGATGATGATGATGATGATGATGATGATGTGGTATGTCTGATGATGATGTGTAATGTATGAGTATGTCCAATTATGATGATGACAAAACACTGCGCCTGCCACGAAAAGCTAGTAGGAGTAAGCATTATAACGAAAGGGTTCCAATCGAAAACAAACTGAGGGATGAACTGTTTTTCGGTAACCACGCATCATCGCGCTCACCAGCGACACGCCGCGTTTACACCAGCATGTTTCGCGCTCCCAAGTGGCACGGCGCCACGCAAACGCACTTCCCACCAAGGCCGCACTATTCCGCATGGCAGCGCGACATCACGATCGTAATTCGCCACACGGTCTGCCCACACACTATAGAAGCAATCATACCACACGATACCGCCAATCATCCCGCTCACCAGCGACACGCCGCGTTTACACCAGCAAGTTTCGCGCCGCTCCCCAGTGGCACCGCGCCACGCAAACGCACTTTCCACCAAGGCCGTGCAAATCCGCGTGGCACTGCGACATCACGAACGTAATGTCGCCACACGGTCCGTCACAGACTAGAAGCAAACATATCACACGATACCACCAATCATCCCGCTCACCAGCGACACGCCGCGTTTACACCAGCATGTTTCGCGGTTTCCCGCACCACATTTGCACTACAAACTGGCCACTTCTGAGTCCAGCTCCGAAAAGCTCTTTCCGGTACTACATATGTACTACAAACTGGCCACTTCTGAGTCCAGCTCCGAAAAGCTCTTTCCCGTACTACCTTTGCACTACAAGCTGGCCACGCCACAAACCCTGCGCTGCGACACCAGCCCGTTTTGGGCAGTCTACAGGGCAGCAGGCCGCTCTGCGACCATCACGTGGGACGCTGCACGCCTGCCGCCGGGCCTAGCCGCGCTGCTGCTACGGGCTGCTGCTACAGCTGGGCACACCCCCCTTCCGACCGCTGTTGCGGGCAGAAATGGATGGTGTCGTTTGCGGGGGCGGCGCCTGGGACACCGCAGAATAACGGTGGCTCCGCTTGCCTTACTGGCTGTTAAGCAGGAACAGAGGAACCATGGAGATTGAGAGGGTCTCTACTAAACCTGAAGGTTTTGAAAGTAGTTGTTCATGCAGGTTGATCAGGTTGATGATATGAAATGCATGGGTCATGGGGGTGGTAGCTGGAATGCTTCAAACACAGAACCATGTAAAGACAGAGGGAGGATGAAAATTCCTGGTGATTCCTGGTGCCCTGCAACATAGGAATGCTGCAGTCATGACTCCATGACTCCAAAACTCAACTGGCCCAAATGCACCAAACCGGAAACACCCAAACCAGGTGTCTCCGTCTGAAGCTTTGATTCCCCAGCTACTTCTCCTGAAGCTGAGAGCACTGGATAAGTGTTTTGAATTTTTGAGGAATGAGACGCTGGACAGCTTCTTATAGTCGTTGATAAGCAGTAAGAAACACAGAGCGCGTAGGATGCTGGACAGCATTTGTTGTAAAAAGCGGTTCCAGGCCACATGCCAAATTCAACTGATGTTTTTTGAATCCCTCTGAGCAGGCTCAGAGCTACAAGACTTCCAAGCAGCATGTTGATTTAATTTTGCGTAGGATGCTGGCCAGCGTCCTTTGAAAGTTTGATGAGCATTTCTTAAAGCGCTTGTAAGGATGCTGGACAGCATCCTGCGCAAAAAAACATGTTGCTGTACATGTTCGACCAGGATTTCAGGAAGGTCCTCGACCTTAAAGGGATGCGTTTGAGAAATCCAAGCACACTTGAAGCCGTTTGATGTATCAAAAAGGAGTGCGTCAGAGGTGATTCAGCTTTCATCCAACTGAGTCAGTGGCAGATGTTTCAAGTCACCTGCATGCACCCGCGCCCTTGGTAGCTGCAAGCGTCGTAGGCTCAGACCCAATCTAGCACCAGAAAGAAACACAAAGATATGAGATAAGAAACAAAAAGTTTTAGACAGTAGATAAATTGCTGGACAGCAGCCTCACAGCACATGTAGGACTGCTGGGCAGCAGTCTCATCATCACATGTACTGCTGGGCGTAGAACAGCTGGGCAGCAGTCTCATCACATGTAGGACTGCTGGGCAGCAGTCTCATCATCACATGTAGGACTGCTGGGCAATCTCATCACATGTAGGGCGTTGCTGCCCAGCAACAAAACATAGCTGCTGTCCAGCAGCCAAATAGGAAGTGAATGCTGCTGCCCAGCAGCGTTGCTGTCCAGCAACCAAAGATAGCTGCTGTCCAGCAGCAAAATAGCCGATTAATAAAGGAAGTGAACGCTGCTGCCCAGCAGCGTTGCTGTCCAGCAACCAAAGATTGCTGCTGTCCAGCAGCAAAACAGCCGATTCATGATAGGAAGTGAATGCTGCTGCCCACCAACCAACATGGCTGCTGTCCGGCAGCAAAAAGTCCATTAACAGTAGTGAAGGCTGCTGCCCAGCAACAAAAGATAGCTTAGAGAACAGTGAATTTTTCAGTATTATGACCAACTAAGCAAGATTTTTTGGAATAGCGAGAGCGCTGTTCAAGCGCATGTGGCCAAACTGCAGCAGCCAAAATTGGCTGAGAACTTATCCTTTCGACATTTTTTATTTTGTAAAGACTGCTTTGGCAACCCCCATGTCGAGTTTGTTTGCCCCAGTGAGATCTTGGTTGCGCTTTCCAGTTTTCCTGGTTTTGTTTCCCAGTTCGCAAACTGCTGGGGCTTGATGCTACGCTGTTCCTCCTGCAGCCCAAGAAATTTCAAGGTCAACTGTTGGAAGGTTGGGGCGCAGCGCCCCATCCTTACATCAGTTCCTACTTGGCTGCCGGCTTCTATTTGTAGAACTTAAAAATACTTGTTGGATTTGCGGAAGCTGTAAGTAGATACAACTTAAGTTGTAGAAGTTATAGAAGTTACCTTGAAGCAAGGAATGAGGTTGTAAGCGCGTATATTTTCTATAAGATATTCATAGCTTGAAATAAGTTTTCAGGCTTTGGAAATGTTACATTTTTGGTGTTTGTTACTTATACAATAACAATATTTGTGTATGTCTACTTGTTTGTAGCAAAAGCACGACAGAATGCTTGTTGTATATGGTTGTTTGCGGCCCAAAAGAGCCGCAGTTATGTTCCAGATATTTTGTGGTTACATCTTCATTAATAACTCAAAGCTGCCCAAAGAGTTTAGGGTTTAGGGTTATGTCGACGCAAACTCAAGCTCACCCGCAAATTTTTGGAGCACCCGTTAGCAGATATCTTGCAACCTAAAGTTCACCCGAAAAATTTTGAGCGCCAGTTAGGTTCAATAATCTTGCATCTTAAGGCTCACCCAGAAGCTTTTGAACACCAGTTGGGCCAAGAAATCTTGCGCCTAAAGCTCACCCGCAAAAGTTTGAGCACCAATTAGGTCCAGAAATCTTGCAACCTAAAGCTCACCCGAAAAAATTGAGCACCAGTTAAGTTCAGAAATTGTTTAACCTACAGCTCGGCCGCAAAATGTTGAGCACCAGTTATGTAAAGAAATCTTGCAACCTACAGCTCACCCAAAAAAACTGAGCACCAGTTGGGTCCAGAAATCTTGCAACCTAAAGCTCACCCGAAAATTTTTGGGCACCAGTTAGGTCCAGAAATCTTGCAACTTAAAGCTCACCCGAAAATTTTTGGGCACCAGTTAGCTCCAGAAATCTTGCAACCTAAAGCTCACCCGAAACAAAATTTGAGCGAGTTAGGTTCAGAAATTTTTCATCCTGAAGTTTACCCAGGAACTTTTGAACACCAGTTGGGCCAAGAAATCTTGCAACCTAGAACCGCACAGGCAGCGAACAGCGCCGCCAACGCGCGGCCCAAAGAGCCGCAGAGGACATAAAACACACGCAGATATAATACATACATACATATACAGATATATACGCAGTAACGCAACGTCTGGCAAACAATGAAACATGATGAAAATTTCAGAAAACCGCAAAAAGTTGTTAGTTCCAAACCTTTCCCACAAACTTGAGCGCGAAACACGACAAGTTCGGTAACTTATATAGGACTTAAGTGTGCGCTCTGCGTCGCTCGGCCTTTTTGGCGGCAAAATGCGGCCAGTGCGGCCACAGTCTTTGATGCCTTCGCATCACTTCAAATGTGGCTTTTTGCCATCTCCCCCCTTTCATGCGTAGTGCATGGTGTTGCCGAGCTGTGCCATCTTCACCGAAACCTTGGCCAGCTGAGTTCCACCGTCGTGCAGGCATCTGTGAACGGCCCTGCTGGACCACCTGCCTTGTCTCTTCACCAGCTCGATCTCCCCTGCGCTCTGGAAGAGTGCCGTGGCGCCTCCGATGCGGAGGCTGTGGCTCATGAACCGGTCAGGGGGAAGCCCAACGCCACCCGCCGCCTGTTGAAGGAGTGACTGAACCTCCACCCTCTTCAACACACTTCCATTTGCCCGTCGAAAGAGAGGCTTCAGCCCATCCCCATGCTCTTTGGCGAACCTCATCGGCCATGCTCTCTGCATCCTTGCCAGCGCTTCGACTGGACATAGGTGTTTCTCCCCCGTGGCCTTGAGGGTCTTGTTCTCACCAAAGGCCAACTGGTCAGTTCCTGAACTGCATCGTCACCTCGTTGGCGCTCATGCCATCGGAGACAATTAGTGTCCTTGGTGAAGCGGATGTCAATGCCTCGAAGGATCATGTCGTCATCGACCCCATTGCCATCGCAATACTCCTTGGCTCGCAGCATAAAGAACCGGGCTGTGACCATGGCCGCTTGGATCATTGCTGCCTCGGGAAATGCCGGGTTGTTCTCCTCCAATGGGTCCACGAGCTTGTTGCCCATCCATATCAACATCTGGGGGTGAACCCCAGTCTTCGAGGCTTGTGCACCGACTTCCGGTCCATCGCCCGTGCCAGGATCCATAGTCGGCACATCCTTCAGTGGGATCACCAGCCCCTGCCTTCTTGTGCCCATCCTTGATGGCAAAGATCGCCTGCTTGATGGTCGCCCCAGATGCCCCAAGCCAGCGCAGGTAGCCGATGAACGCCAACACCTTGTTCTCGTTGTCCACAACGTCGTCCTTCCGGTTGAGGTATTCCGATGGCAGTTCTTGTCGGCGCGCCCAAGCCTTCCACTTCGCCCAAGACCCAGCGTAGGCCCGCTCCGTGCTGGCCGCCTTGTCACCTCCGAGGTTGTCTTCAAGCCATTCCTCCACTCTGGCCGTAACCCTTCCATCGAACGGCCTCGACTGTGACAGGAGACCCTGCACAGCAGCTTCCCCAACCGCTTGGTGTGGCTTTCGTTTTGACCGGCCACCTGCATAGCACCCATGCCCAAGGTCACCCGGCTCCTCCTCAGACAGGTCGCCCTCCAGGATGTCCAGCCACCAGCTCTCAGCCCACCGACATAGTGGGTTGAGGTGTCCCCCGGCCCTTCGAAGCTCACCCCGCTTCCATCGGCGAAGCCACACCAGGATCTGCGCCATAGCTTCGGCGCCTTGGACGTCTCGACACATTCCTGCTTTGGTGCCCTGCTGGTCAACCATGAACAGGATGTACCCTCCAACTGTCAAAAGGCTTGTGGCGGTGCGAATGCCCGTGGCTTTGGTACCCTCCCCTCGACGATCCACGAGCCAAAGTCGCCCTCATTCTCGCCACGAGGTAGGCCAGCGCGTCCCTGGAGTGTCCACAGCTCCTTGTCTGTCAACTTCCTGAGGAAACCCGGTGGGCCCTTGCGGTCAAATACGTAGACCGGTTCCATCACCCCAGACTTCTCATCGAACAAAGGCCATGCAACAAACAGGGCCTCCCAGGCCGTGCAACACTCGTCGGTCATGATCTTCCAACCAACAGTGCCCCAGACCTTGCGGCAGCATTGGATCACGAGGCTGCCCCCCTTGAAGCTCCACGCGAGCCGGTTTGATCCACTTCTGCGACTCATCCCACGCTGGTCAGCATGGTCGTGGCTGGCACCGGGGCCTCTGTCTTGACGAGTGCCATGCCCCAGTCAACCGTCTCCCCTTCCAGCTGAACCACCAATCCCCGTCTCCGTCGAGCCAGCCCTTCACCAAACTCTGACGTCACCAAGCCATAGTGCCACCCTTCACATTGACACCTTCTTTCTCCTTGCTCCCAAGCTGCCAACCGTGGGCCTTCCACCAGGGCGACCACAACCTCCGCCCGTTTGGCTGCCTGCAAGAAGGCGATCAAACGTTTCCCATAAGGATCAGGCCCAACACTTCCACAGAGCATCCTCAAGTGTCCCTGATCAATGAACGGGTTCGCACCCAAGTCCCTTGCCACCGTCTCGAAGTCCTTGACCAAGCGACGACCCTGTGTCCATTCCTCCACTTGAAACGCAGCTGCATCAATGACGACAGGAAGCATGGTCCAAAGCGCTCTGTGTCCTCCAAGGCTTGGGAGACCGCCGCGTTCACATCCACCTTGCAAGCTGTCACCTTCCTCCGCCAGATCACGGTCAGTCAGTACCCTCGTCACCCACTGTCGGATGTGCGCCACCTCAGCACGGAAGGCGAACTTGTTGGTCCAGTCCATGGCCCCCAGCACTGTGGGTGTAGCGTCCGAGGAGATCACCACCACTCGACCCCACTCCCCAGGGGGGTGATCCGCTCCAACGGGGGTAGCATCGTCTTGAGGTCTGAGCAAAACAGAGACTCCCACTGCTCTGAATTGCTGCTCAACCATCGACACACCTCAAACAGCTCCCATAGATCAGCCCAAGCACAATCGGTCTCCCAATAGTCAGACCCTTCGCCCCTAAGACGTGGCTTGACCGTAGCTTGGCCTTCATTCATTGCCCTGCAGGAACTTGTCAGCTGCCTTCAGCTCGTTGTTGAGGCCTCTCAGAACAGCGGTCCAACCAGTCATGATGCCTCTGAAGCGTTGGAGTTGCTTGAGTGTCAGCGTGGAGGCCCCGTAGTCAAAGTCAGCCTCGGCCAGCAATGCCGCCCCTTTCTGAATTCGGCGCTCTGGGAGGTGTACCTTCTCCGTGACCGTGTCCATCACCAAGCCCCATACGGTCTGTGACGTGCGGAAGCTCCCTTCAATCTTGTCCTTCTCGGCATTGATTGCGGCTTCCCCCAGCATCATCCTCACCCCACACTCAAACACCTCTGCGCTGACCCAAGGCCGCAGACCAACATAGGGCTCCACGAGGGTGCAATCGTCCACGAGCACCTTCGCATCGAATCCCGTCCGTAGGTCTCGTCGAGGCTGCTCTGGGCGGTGAGCTCGGTGATACTCCTCCGTAACCCTCCCAAACATGGACCACTCGCCAGGGGATCCAGAAAACCCAAAAGACGACACCAGGTAGATCACCGTGACCCCAGCCGAGCAGCACTCTTCTCCCACGGCCTCTTCACCCTTCAACACCTCCATATCCCACCGAACAGCTCCACATCCTCCGGGGCCACCCACAGGAGCCTGAACGCACCCGCGATGTCCTTCTTACTCATGACTACCGGGATTTTAGGGCACCTGACTTTGTGCCACAAGATGCGGCGAGCCACCTGGACATGCGCCGGCTGAACTGCAGGAGGGTGAAGGAACTTGGTTGCGCCAGCGTTGACTCCCCTCTGGTCATGGACGATTCGTTTGTCCTCGCTGATGGAGCGGTCAGGGAGCATCTTATTCGTCGATGTGAGGCCTGGATGGTCAGCACTGACCACCAAAACTCGATGCTTCGCCACATCCTTGCCCACCTGCTTGAAGACCTGGTCCACGTTTTT
>CAXAMN010003880.1:149960-162662 GCA_963970005.1 Durusdinium trenchii
GATGATGATGATGATGATGATGATGATGATGATGATGATGATGATGATGATGCTGATGATGATGATGATGATGATGATGATGATGATGATAAAGATTATGTTGGAAGTTGATGTGAGCAGATGTCCTTTGGAAGAAACCCTTCGCAGGTGCTTTCGGGAAAAAATGAGTTTCACAAATCAGGCGCTTTGAAGGGGGGTGTCACTGCAAGGAAAACTTGAACCGTGTTGTTTGTTCAGCAAACTAATGCGGCCGACATCAAAACAAGTCGGCTAACCAGGGTCAAATACCAAACTGAACCTAATCTCTCCGACAAATGGACCAAAGGGTAAACAAGGGGCATGCGTCACATAGCCTCGGCGAAGAATGCTCGTGGCAGAAATGCAGAGTTCGTCTAGATCATTCGGCCCAACAACTTTCGCGTCGGTGAGAACTGAGGGCACCCGAGTCCCTCGATATGCTGCCTGCAAAAGAGGCTCAAGGAATCCGGTTATGAAGTTGATGTTCAAGGTGTGCGCCAAAAACTCAAGGTCGGCGCAAATGAAATGGCCTCGCGCCAATACGGCAGAGATATTTGCGCGCAGTGGTTCCAGCTGTTCTGCCCCAATGCTGGCTTGACGAATGTGATCCAAAGCTGCCTCAGGCACCCCTGCAGTTCGTAAACCTGCGATGAGAATTGGAATCACAAGTTCTACCAACTTGGCCGTATCAAGGCCAAAGGCTGTTGTAAGCAAGTCCAAATGAGAGAAAGAGAGCGTGCTAGACGAGGACATCTGATGCCCTGCAATCATCAAGTCATCCAGCCGATCGGGTTGTGGCTCTGCTTCTGAAACAGCTGCCGTGACAGAGACAGGAGCTCCAAGATTGGCCAGGGCTGTGATCAGCAAAGGCTTGAGAATGTCATTAGTAGCGTCAAATCCAAAAACATCTGAAGCTAAGTGGACTTCTGAATAGAGGGGTACCCCCGTCGAAGGATTTTCGGTGCGTGGTTGTAAAGGGCATGCAACGCCTGGAAATCCATTGGAACTCTGGAAATCACTTCCTCATTCAAGGCAGTCACCACTCCTGGAACAAATGCTTGAATGATGCTTTCCAGTTTGTCTCGCAAAAACTCAGCAGCTTGTTCCTGCAGTATGCTGGAGACTTCATTGGTAAACTTTGCCATGAAAGCAACATCCAACCCCTCAGCGACTGCATCGGGGCATCTGGCACCTGGGGAAGAAAGCCAGCGGGAAGTGACCATGACGGCGTTCATGGGGCTCGGTATGGACAAATCAAGACCTCGCAGCTGGATGCGGAACCTGCTACCTGCGACGACCAAGTCCTGACGCCACACTAGGGCAAATTCACGCAAACGAGCGTCCATGAGCCATTGCGACTGCTTGCTGACTGGCTCGCCAGTTTCGCCCAAGAGCACGATCTTGAGAGTGCGCACCCCACAGGGTTTCCACGTCAAACGCAATGTGTCTCCTGGGAAGATTGCCGAGGTTCCTGCGTTGTCGTTGATGTGGAGTGAACTCAAAAGCACCTGAGAACAGCGGGCCAAATCAACTGAATCTAAATTATATTGGGTTGAAGAGAGAGTCTACCTTAAGACCCACCTTTTGCAAATTCAGTTTCAATGAACAAATGCTGCCCACCCTCCCACCTGCGCGTCATCACAGGGGCTGTCGGTATGAAAGGCCGCCAAGTAGTTCTCGGGCAAGTGCAGCAATCTACATCGATCCCATAGCGATGCCTCTGTGGAGCCAGAGTTGTCCCCGCAGCTGCCTGATTTTGTTCGGAGGTTTGGAACGTCCTTGTTCAATTGCAAAGGTGAGCTGATCATCCAGTCATGCTGAAGCGCAGCAGGCATGGAGGCTACTGGGTCAGAACACTGTCCATCTTGCAGCCAAAAGCGCCGGGCCCTTTCGCAAGTCGCAGTTGGATGTGAAGCGTTGAATATTCGAGGAGCACCGTAAGTTCGTAGGTCATTCATCCGTGGCTGTGGACGTTCAAGGTGGTGTAACACAGCCACCGCGCCTCCCAAACCATGACCCAACACATGCACCTCACTGCACCGTGTGTCACCTGAAGACACCTGAATCCAAAGCTCCCAGTTTGGAGATTGCTTGATGTTCTCATAGATCTCCAAGACACCTTGATGAACATCAATCTCCGAATGAGAAGCTTGAAACCGGGCTGGCTTCTGCTTGGCAGACAGCAGAAGAGACTGCATGTCTTGAAAGCTTCCGCTACCTGTTGCCCAGTTGAGGACCTGAGATGAACCCCCAAAAGCTATAGCACAGCGAGAGCCGCTGACAGAAACATAGGCGCAATGCACGCTACCACAAACATCCAAGTGAAGGGCCCAACCTTGTGCTCCATGGGTCTTAGCACTTTCCGCTGCATCTGCTGAAGCATGAGCACCATGCGCCAGTCGCGCAAATTGCTCTTCAACACTTTGCTCCCACGGTATGCTTGCTGTAGACTCATCATGCACCGTCACCAGAATCTCCCCGGAATGCTCACGCGCTAGCTCCAGCACTCGTGCGAAGGAACTTGCAGACTCAAGCAAAGCAATGTAGGTGCCAAAGATATTTGAGGAGTTTGCAACCAGAAGGCTGCGACGGTCCGATCGGACCGCTTCTGTCGCAAAGGTCCCGCAGGTGATCCACGTGGTCTTGTGGTCAGGCACCATTTCCAAAACAAGATTGTCTACTCCGCATGAGGAGCGCATGAGGAGCCCTGTAGAGCTTGCACCGATGCCGAGTAAATCCCTGCTGGAATTCGATCTGGCAACCCCAACTCCGCAAATTCTAGGAGCAAGCGCTGGTCACCAGATATGTTCACACGCAACTTGCCAGTTGTGTACTTCTCAGTGGCAACTTCTCGCTGGAAACTCAAATGCATGACAGCAGGCTCCGATGAGCATTGGGCTGCCACAGCGCGTGCTTTGGCAACCGTCTGCAATGAGAACTTCACGAGCTCCGACGATACTAGGGGTTCAAAGCAGTGCCCAAGCGACTGTTGAAGCACAGCATACAAGGCTTTCAAGATGCTTTGCGCATCAACCGGTGCCTGGTCAGTGTGCTTGCTCAGCGTGGTAACGAAAAAGTGTTTCTGTAGCTGCTGCACTGCAAACTTGCTTGCAATTTGAACCATGATCTCCGCAATCTCATGGTGCAGCTGTTCGGCTTCGGAGCCCATGCACACTTTGAACTTGTCTGCCAATGACGGTGTGGACATGCTTTGTAGAAAGTTCTGGACTATCTCAACATTTTGCTCCACCTGCTGAAGGGTTGCATCCAACGAAAAGGATGAATCGGAAGAGGCAGGCTCCGGAAGGCTCAGCACAGATCCCACTTGCTCCCTCGCAAGTCTCACTGCAGCTGCCTGCAAAGCATCTCCCACTTCTGTCGCTGCGATGGCATCCACCAGATGGAGCACAATGTCAGGCGCCAAGACGGAAGAAACAACTCTGGAGGCTACAAACAGCAGGACTTGAAAGATTGCATCCTGCGTGGCGGCATTCACAGCTTTCCTTGAATCTTGATGCAATTGACCGGAAGCGTCCTGCATCTCATAGATGGAGGTCTTCACCAAGTTCTTCAATTCAGCTATGGAACTCCCCACTTCTTTCTTCGCGTTGCTCCAAATCTGTGACACCAATTGCTGCTTCTTAATTTGTTTCGGAAGACTTCCGAGGACTTTCTTGACTGCCTCAGCAACAGAATCAAACACGTTGCCATCTTTCTCCAGCGCCTTTGTCATCTCAGTTGACATTGTTCTGATCAGGTTCACACCCAAACCATTCACCTGATTGGAGATCGCATCCCCAACACGCTCAACTGCAGTACTGGCTATGTCGTCCACACGACGAACTATGGTTGAAATCAAGCTCGAAGCCGTACCCGAGATGAGCTGCTTCAGGATATTCTTGAGTTGCCGCTGCGCTGGAGGAAGAATCGAATCAAGTGTCATCGCAAGGTCAACATTGAAGATTTGGCCGAAGCTGAGAACGCCAGATCTAAAACTAGCCAAGCCCTTGTCAAGTGCAACCTCTAGAGCACCAACTGGTTCCTCAGATGAGGCAGCATGGCTTGCAGCATCTTTCAAAGCCATGTGGAGGCTGCTCTGGATCAATTCCACGCTATGCCCCTGAATCTTGTGTATGAAAAAGTCCACCACCCGTTGCACTTGTCCAGCTTCTGTGTTGCCAACATCAAATACTTGTGGCAGAAGGGCGTGCATGGCACCCCTGGCTGTCTCTCTCAACTCGCTTTCAACCTGAAGAAGCTCGTGATTGACGACAGCCAATACATCCACTTGCATCGTGCGAGACAGCTCTGCTGACAAGGTCCCCCTCCCTTCAGCAACCATGGCAAAGACCCTGGGCAACTCGTCCTGCACGCTTGTTACATGAATGCCTTGCCAGGACTCGTTCAAAATGGCATCAGCTTGGGGAAGGAGAGTCTCTACAGCAAGTACTCCTGCCTGTCTGAGCAAAAGTCGCACACCGTGGCAAGCAGAATCCTGTATGACAGGCGTTGCCTGCTCCTGCACTTTTTGATACACCTGTCTGATTCTGACGGTGTCTTGGGAGTCCTGCACATTGAATGGTGGCAGAAGTTTGGAAGCAATGTTTGAGAGCTGCTTGCACTGGTTGTGGGGAAGATCTGGACCAAACTTCTCTGCAAGTCTGCTTTGCAACCTGTCTGAAAGCAAGGACACTGTGGGAGTCACAACGTTGAAAAAATCCAAAACACTCTCCTTCGCTTGCAGCATGAAACTTTGAGCCACTGTGGACAGAGATTGCTTGATGGCATGCCCGACTGCGGCTCTCAATGTATCGAGTAGAGGGTCCTGAACCTTCTTCTTCAGAAAGCTCTCAAGGTGGGGCACGACCAACTCTTTCAACTTCGTCTTCCCATAGCCCTTGAGCTTGTTCACAGCTCTTGCCGCTTGGAACTTCAAAGCAGCTCGCTGCGCGGCGGCAGAGGTGCGAGAGTCGATCTGGTCCTCCTGCAGTCTTCGACCCAGTGGGCAACTGACATAGCCATCAAAGCCACACCAGCGGCAGTTTGGGTATCCACCAGCACCACATCCACTTGTCGCCGTGCCCACTGCAGTCCTGCAGCTATCATCATAAAAGCAAAGTCTTCCGGAAGCCTCATCGGAACAATCGAGAGATGGCTGTTCGGAGCAAGCTCGTGGGATCCGTGGTGCCAGCGTTGGGGCACAGGAGTCGTTGACCGGCTCGAGCTGCTCGATCTTGTCCTGCTCATGGTCCACAGCGTCAGCATCACAGTCCCACCTCTTCAAATCTCGCTCGCATTTTCCATCAGCTGTTGGTCGAAAGCAGCCTAGTTTGGCACAAGTGGCGCTGGTGATGCACTGTCGCCTGCCACTTTCGTGCAAGAAAAGGAGCTTGCCTGATCCACATACCAAGCAGTCCTCAATCGCAGGGCCGAAGCACTCTGCGCAATCAGCAGCACATTGTTCACAGCAGTGCACCAAGTAGCAGCCAGGCTCAAATCCACCAGATGCTTTGTCACACTGGTCTGAGTCGGCAGTGATGCATCTAGTAATCATCTGGTGGATGTAGAAGCCTTTTGAGCACCCTGTGTTTGGCTTACCGCGCACAATATCCTGCAGCCTTACCATCTGCTCAACACCGGCAGCAGAAAGCTGGCAGGATTGGTCTTCAGACTCAGACTCAATCTGAAGACCGGCGCCCAGCTGCATGATGCTTGCCTCCAGTTCTGCAAGCTCTTCATTCCCGGCATCTTGTAACCGCCTCGTGTTTGCTTGAAGGGCGCCACTAGCCCCAAGCAAGCGCGGTGAGCGAACCATGGACAAGCGTCTGGATGGGACAGTAGTCTCACTGGCATTTCGAGTCACACAGAACGGTGCTTGCTCATTGCACTTTCCGAGGTTACATCGTCTTTTTTCTTCAAGAAGAGGGCAATCATCGGCACCTTCATCTGGATACTGCACGATGGATCGTGTGCGTGTGAACCAACCAATGCCACATGTCCGGGAGCAACTGCTCCAATCTGCCCAATCATCTGTCAAGCACTCTTGAACTTGTGGAGGACTGCAGCGATCCACACTTGGGCCACTTTTTCCAACCCAATTGTCACGACAGTCACCGCACTGATGATCTACCCTGCCATCCTCACATGCTAAGCGATGCAAAGCACGGCAATCTGGGGCGAGTGAACAGTTCACAGCCTCTGCGACACCAATCAATTCCATACTCCGGAGCCCCCAGGGTGATACAGGACCGGTGTCACTGATATTTTGGATGGTCTGATACACAGTTGATTGCCAGCCTTGAGCCACTGGCTCGCCAGAGGCACAAGATACATAGCATCTACATCCTGTCTCCGGTGATTTCGAATAGAAAGCAAAGTAGTCGAATTGAAAGCAGAAGCGTTGGCAAGCGTCAATAGTCTCACATGGTTCCAATTTCTTGACCTCATTCCTGCAGTTCCAATTGTATTTGTGCAGCTTGCGTTGGCCACTTGCCTGCCCCAACCGATCAGTTAATCTGATGGTGACTCGGATGGCAGTGCACAAATGTGGCTGCAAGGTTGATACAAATACATGTCGCTGAGAATCAAGTTTGGCCCAAGATTGGGACTCAGTATCTTGAAATGTCCAGCTGCTGGAATTGTGAAGCTGATCATCCAACGGCAATCGTGCCAGACTCTTCCAAAGGCCAGATTTATGGGTTTCTATATGAATTCCCATCTGCCCGCTGAACATCATCTCAAATCGCACCGACCGAAGTTGGTGAAGACCTGGTAGTTCAATCAGAGCTGATCCTTCTATTGAAGAAAGAAGCCATGGCAAACCTGATATAAGGTTTGAGACTGGAGTCACTGGATCTCCTGTCATTGAGGCGGTTGCGGATAACATCAAGTCAATCACTTCACGGCAAAAATCAGGCAAAGAAGCTCGGCTTTCGCAATCGAATCCGGGTTCCAGCTGACAATTTGGGCTGCAGCCGTCATCCGGCTCCATGTTCCCATCATCACAGGCCTCTAAGGCCTCTCGCTTTCCATTCCCACAGAGCGGCAAAGAAATGTTGAGACGTCCAACTGGTACCGGATCACAGCCAAAGCACCACCAGCAAAGCGTGTAGTTGCCAGCTGGCATTCCTGGAACTGTCCAGCGTAAAGAAGTCTTGCGGGAAGCTGTGAATCCGACCCATGGAGATGTAGATACAGCAAGCTGAACAGCCTGAAGTACAACAGAAGAGTTCTGCATCTGAGACTCCACATCGTCTCCCTCTTGCTTGGAACTCTCATTCTGCAGGCAGTCCTCGTCATTGACAAAGGCAATGCTGTCGCTCATGGCAAGGGCATTTCCAAAGACGTGAAGCTCAAAGGGCTTTGAAGCGGCTGGCTCCAGCACTGCACCTCGTGCACCAGTGAGCTTTATGGGACCTGACACTGAAAGCATTCCACAAAAGATTGCGCGTCCTGGATGGAGCCTCCAGCAAAGGGTGTAGTTACCGCTGCTTGTGTGATGAAATGCAGCTGCAGGGATGACTGAAGAACTTCCATTCAGCTCTTCATCAAGCACCAGTTCTGCAATTGGATCTCCATCGCAGTTTCCTCTCGGTCCAGAATGTGCGCTGATGGTGCCTCCTGGGACCTGGAAACCAGAAACTTCTAAAGGACAGCTACGGCCTCTCAGGCACATGGCGCTGCAAGTGTTGGGGCCTGCCAACAGCAACTGTCCGAAGAACGCAGAGTATGCCACTTCCGGCCCAGACCTCCAGCAAAGATCGTAAATTCCTGGATTGCTGGAAGGTGTGCCCAGATCATATGTGGCATGGGGATCATTAACATCGCTCGCTGTTGTCCAGCGAAGAAACTGAGTTCGTGATCGTGGATGATTGAAAGCATGTGCGTTGCACAAGCCAGTTGGCACCACTGCTATTTGACTCTCATTGAAGTCTTCATCCACAGATGTCTTGATGATGCACTTGACACCAAGATTGCAAGACCACCAGCCACTGACTGGACCAGCAGTCCGGATGTCCTTGACCGCTAGCTTGTTGCCGTGGCCTGCAAAATTCACTATGGCACCAGGCCTCACAACAATCTGATAGTCAGTCGCTGGGAGGACATTCGCAGGCATTGCAAGTCGGAGTGAAGCGCCGTGAATCTGAGCAGAAAAATATGCAATCGTCTGAGACTTGTCTCCAATCAGCTCAATCGGTGCCGTGCCTAATTGAATTGGCTCGGAGAGCTGGGCCTCCAAGATCATATCCATCGAAACGTCAGTTGCAACGCTCCAACGCAAGAACTGCGGCGGGAGCTGCCCTGCGAGCTGCCTGGGCCTGGAAGATGATCCATACTGATGGCTGAAGGCCTCAGGCGCTTGTGCATGTGGATACCAAGAGAGTGGTGGCTCCTGACTATCCGCCGCCGCCACCAACACAAACAAAAGCCATTGCGCCGGCATGGCGTGCAATTGAACTAATTAAACGTTCCCATGGTAAAAGCAACGATGAGTACAGGAGAGCCATGTCCAAATCACTGAACCCATTGCAGGTTGATCGCATGGTTTTGCGATGGCTTGAATACCCATGTGGAACTAAGGGGACAGAAACTCCATAACCATTGAGCTCTTTTTCTCAGCTAGCGCCTAGCGCAGCTAGAAGCGTGTGTGCCATCATGTGTCATCAAGCAGCGTGTGTCTTCACTTTGTTTGTCTGGCTCCCTATGTCAAAAGGCTGCTCCAAGCCTGCATGGCAGCGAATCCCAGTGCACGCGAGTCTCAAACCATCAGCTGATGTCCATGACATCTGTTCAGCCTTGGCATGTTGACAAGTGAATTTGCAAGAGTCACGATCCCGTCTATCCTCATGAGGATAGCTATGAGCCTTGCGAGCCGCTATGACAATGAAGCCAACATAGTGCAATACAATATTTAGTGTATAGCCAAAGGTTCTTGCCACCAGAAAGCCTCATGCTACTGCCTGCAACACAGTATGTAATCGATACACGATGCTTTCCATGAACGTCGAACGCCAACAGCAAGAGCATTGTGCATCTACAAATGTCAGTTGAGCGAGGTTCGTGCATCACAGGAGAACACCAAGAAGGAAACCCACAAGCGTGTGCTACGTACACATTGGAGTCAAACAAATGTGGCAAAAAAAATTGCAAAAAAAGAAGCGAGGAGCAAAGATTGAAGAAACCAAAAGGCTAGTGACCTTAAATGGAGTTGTACGACGTGTTGAAAGAATATGAAACAATCAGGTCGATGCAGGTCAAACGGACTGGCAAAGAGAAGGGAGACAGCCAAAACCATCCAAAACCTAAGAAGAGTTCCAAGGCGCACGCAAAACAATGCTTGGAGAGATTGGTATGATGGTGTCTATTCATGGCGTTGCAATGGGTGTCCCTGATGTTGTGGTCACTTCAGGATGCGCCAGATTGGCGGGCGAAGCTTCCAGTCTTCGATCTTGAATGCTCTATAACGTGAGCTCTATGACCATGGTACGTGATAGAAATCTCCTGCCATCCAAGGAGAAAGGAGGCACCCATCGACTGTCGTGATACCAACATAAAATAATTGGATGTGTTATACGTTTTGACACCTAAACAGTTGACCTGAGGAATCACCCACAGAAAACAAGGTGTAACCTCACATGTATTATTTGAAAGCAGGGACGGATGTGGCCGGTCTCCTGTCCATTGAGTTTAATCATTGCTTCCTCATACGACCATCCACGTCCCTGAACAACACCACATCGACCGGGCACGTTTGCGGTCGTGGCTGTGAGGCTTCCACTGCAGTCAGAATTTCTGAAACTCTCAATCACGACATACTGAGTCGTGTCGTAGCTTCAGCTGCACTCAGCAAGCCCAAAACCACGTAAATCCTCATGATCTTCATGTCAAGGTGGCCTCAACTTCTGTGACTTGGATCAGAGCAGGACAGCAATTGTGTTGCTTCTACTGTTGAGCCACAAAAGGGTGAATGACATGAACGTGAGGGCAATGAGAGCAACTCAGGACAGGACAAGAAAGATTGAAAAACATCCAGCCTTCGAGTGCTGGGCATCCACAGAGACATCGTCCAAGGCGGGCCTCACAGCCTCGCTTTCGAGTTGACGTCGCGTCGACTGGTACAACCTTCAGCCAAGCACCATCAGCAGAAGGTGCTTGGCGGAGTCACTGATGTAGACCGGTCCTGTTCGCACAGGTCTTCCATCTATCGACTGTATCATCAAAACATATCAAACCCAGTCTGTCTGGCTGCTTTTAGCTACTGTCAGCCACAAATGACAGCCAGGCATTGTATCTCTCGTCACGATGCAGCTCAAAGATCTCAAAGGACAAAGTCATTGTGAAGTCACCGATGCCTTGCTTTGCGTTGATGTTCTGGTTTCACCACATTAATCTACAAAAGGAAATGTTGTGTTTTAAACAGTGTGCCAACCGTGGCTTAAAGAACCGAGAGACTTCCTTTACACCTTGATGCTGGTGATGCTAATATTTGGCCGTGTGCTTTACTTTCTGGATCACAACGAAAGCACAAATTGAAGCGAACCGAGCGTTGCGCGGTTCATGTTTTAACTTGTCTGTGACAAAACAGCAGTGGTGCTATGAGCTCGTATCTTTTTTCAGCAGTTTCTACGTGCCCCTTTGAACTTTGGCGCGCTGTGAATGGCCTAAGCAAAGTCCTAAAAGCACGCCAAACAAAGGCCTACTAGAAGAATCGCTTTCACGGTCCAAGGGAAATGACACCACTTCACGTTGCACTGCCATGACGTCAGATTTCACCAGGCATATTGATCCGGAGGGGCTTGGTTCTTGCGATAATTCCAAGAGCCGCAGCGCTTTTGAAACAGGCTCGAATGAGCCGAGTTCACGAGTCCAAAGGAGTGCTTAATGGAGGACAGGGGTGTCCATTCTCCACTCACTTAGGGTCCCAAAAACAAACCCTTTGCAACTCCTTCAAGAATGCATTAATTTGTCAGGTATAGGTTTATGTAGCTCAATAGCAGCCATGATTCAGCTGACATGAAGTGGGTGACGAATGTTGACAGCTGGATTGCTGGCTATCTAATTAGATGATTCTAGATCCTGATGGACAATCCGTGATGCCACTATGGCTGAAGATTCAGATGAGAATGATTGGCTCACGCGGTGCTGCGCGAAGCTAGAATGAAACTTGGTGTCAAGAGAAAGGGAAAGGCAAAGGAAGGAGGAACGCCAAGCCAGGAATCAACGAAATCACAGCGGCAAGGATGCCAAGTATGGTATGTGCAACAAGACAGCAATGCTACTGCAACATCAAGGTACTCACCCCTTTCTTCAGGGCAAAGGTCTTGGAAGCTAAGCAAATCTTGTGCCACTCATGGAAAATGGAAAGCTTGTAGCCACGTCGTAGGTCACAGTTTTGCTGAAGGAAAAAAACACGACTTCGTTCGTCGATCTCAAGTACATCTGAGCCACGGAGGCTCGAGAGGAGGAAGGGGGCACGGATAAGGAAGCACCCTCCACAAAACGAGGCCAAACTCGGCTTTGCACTCTGCCAAAGAAGTACAAGTTACCCAAAACGTGTCCTCACGCGCCACCTAGATGAAGCGGATCCTATATGATAGATCCTTTGTTCCATGAGACACTGGCGGCTAGGTGTTGGTCGGCCTCCTGGAGCTTAAGCTTTCATCGGGAGCCACGTCCAGCTTTGGAGATTTCATGACTGCGCGAACTCGCAAGCAGTCATCTTTGCACTTGTTGTCAGCCGTTATACGACATTTTGCTCAGCTGTCATTCCAGCCATTTCCAGCCCCACAAGCCTCTTCATCAATCTCCATAGAGACTTCAAGTATCCAACCTCACATTGTACACTTTAATGCAGAATGATACAAACCTGTGCAAAGCCAAGCTTGCCACGCATCATTGCAGCCCACGCTTGCCGCGGTTGAAGCGGAAGCACTAGAAAACCTCCAGGCGTGCTCGTAATCTTCCATTTGTTTTCGAAACCCAGCGCTGCTCGCTGCTTAACATGTATGCTAGCCTGGACAGTCTGCCTTTGCCTTCGGAGTTCGCTGCTGCAGTCCTGCATGCCGTGAAGAACCTTCCGCAATCAGAGCATGCATGGGACAACAGAATCAGAAACACGGAAGCTGAAATCTTCTTCAAGAATCTTAAATGTCCGAAGCTAAGATTCAGGAACTTTGGCAAACGCCTCTGGCGTCCGTCTTCTCCAGGATGATCTTTCTGCATCCTCTCATCCAATATGCATAAATGAATGTCAAAGAAGCACATGTACCTTCGCAACATTGAAAATTCTATAACTAATTATGTTCAAAGCAACGATTCACATGAAACGCCCTTCGACCGTCGGAGTCGGTCCCGCTGGGTCCAAGTGCTTCACCTGGATGTCGGTCCGGCCGGCCCACCGGTGCCAGGCATCTGGATGGACAGCTGGATCGACACCGGGTCGCCATTGCAACGATTTTTCAGGAAGGGCCGAAGGGCTTAAGCCCGAGCAATCATCGTGAGAATCTCAGCAGTGCGTATGTGTGTCCATGTGTCCCCAAAACTGTTGAGGACCTGCAATGATTGGGACGATTGCCCCTGAGCTTCACCGCCCGATCTGCGCAATCTTCATATACCAACAACAATGGCACATGCAATCCGCCATCCAAGTCTACTCGGCCTCGAGCGCCCCTTCATGACACAGCT
>CAXAMN010003880.1:162672-177667 GCA_963970005.1 Durusdinium trenchii
GGGGACAAATGAAAGGAAGTGGGAGACAAGCCAGCCGCGAACCCGACCACAGAAGTGGCCTGGGAGACAAATGTGAAAGGAAGTGGGAGACAAGCCAGCCGGGAACCCGACCACAAGCACCCAGCCTGGGAGACAAATGAAAAGAACTGGGAGACAAATGAAAAGAATTGGGAGACAAATGAAAGGAAGTGGGAGACAAGCCGGCCGGGAATCCGACCAGACCATCCAGCACCAAGGCGACCATTCTTTAAAGCATTGAGAACCCCTAACAGTAAACTGTTTGGGGAACAAACACATGTTGAAAGAAGGCGCTAGCCGAGCTGACTGATTGCTGCTCTGACATTTCGTCTGAGCATTTGATTCTACGCAAGGAGCATCTCACTGAGTGTGGGTCAACCTTCATCACCATCACCACCTGACTTTAAAGGCCTGGGACACTGCCATGTGTTGAGAACTCAATTCACCTATATACTATATATTATGTCAACTCTTGCGCTGAACGTCATGGGCCAACGTGGGTCTGTATGTTTTTGACCTTCCCAGCCCGGTATGTTTGACTGTGGGGTATGATGCTTCGGGGGTATTCTTCGGGGTATGCTTCGCATAAGTCGCACAAATCAGCACTACATAAACTGGACAGGTTAAAGGAAAAACATGTGTTTGCTCTATTCAATGCAAATCTGATTGCTTCACATAGACAGAGCATATTCGACTGAGAACCGAACACGAGTCAGATGACTTTGTCTATGATGGCTAGCCAAGGGATTGAAGTGACCAAGCACTAGTGGCAAACTTGAGTTTTGATGAGGCTTCAAGCTTGGAGGAAAGAACCTGAGCAGAATCCCAGGGGCCGTCGGTCAGTCACCATGGTGGCACAGTGATTGCAGCTGACAGCAGCTGCTGGGAAAAGACACGTTGCAAGTGACGTGCCTCTTCATAGGATTTGCAAAAGGTAGGACGCCCAGCCAAAGCTAGTGATGTGACAGCAAACATGCCGCCACCCAAGTCTACTCGGCCTCAAGCGCCCCTTGACACAGCAGTCCGATTTGCTAGAAGTATGAAGTAAACACATGTTGAAAGAAGGCGCTACGTGCTGGGCGCTGGCCAAGGCGACTGACAGTGCGAGCAGGCCGAATTCTCTCTGAAGCCCTGCTTGTCTGCTCATTGCAGCCGCCAGCCACCCTTCTTCACAAACCCTGCCACATCACAGCCGATGGGCATGTGCTGGAGAACTCTACATGCATTATGTGTAATTAACTGCCGCCAATTTCCGCAATTTCCTTACTCTGTATGTCTCGTGGCAAGGGAGTCAAGCACAAACAGCTGCATGAAGAATGAAGCCTTTCAAGCATTAGTTCCTTTTCCTTCCCCGCTACATGAGACAAGGCATCACACGTAGAAATAGAGGCATGAAAGAGGGGTTGCCACTCTGGGTCTTTGGCCAGCAGTGCTTTGGAAGACAGGATATTTGAATGGAACCAAGAAGAAACATCGAGGGAACGTAATCCACATGTTCTCAAACACCAGACCTGGACAAGAAGATGTTCATGCAATCTACCTGGTGGCTGGCGGCGCTCGAAGGCTCATTCCTGGTGAAACAAACTATACAACTTGAGGCCTTGAGGAGACTATACTAACTAGCAACTAGGACCAGAAGTGATACAATTATCCCAACAGCAAGCCTGACGCCCTCCATGTTCGCCACGCTAGTCGCACCATCACCTCCGAAGTTGACGCTCGCCGTAGTCCCTGAGTCTGGAATGAGTGGGGGTGGTGTGATCCAGAGGCCTCCGTCATGCCAGGTTCCTGCGACCACTCTTGATGCATCAGGTGACATGGCCAGTGATGTCCACGTCGGGGAAGTCGTGTTCGACAATTTCCATGTGTTGCCACCAGCAACATCAATCACGAAAATACCGTTCTGAGATCCAAGACTGGCATCAGTGATGAGCGTGGTAAAGTTGGAGGACGCACGTACCAGCCTGATGCAAGGAAGACTTAATGTGAGCCATGTAGAGCCTCCATCAGCACTGCCCCAAAGGTTCCCCTCATAGATACCATCCCCCTCGCAAGCCGCCAACTTGGAGCCATCTGAAGACATGGTGATGCTCTGCCAGTCCTTGCGCGAAGATGACTCCGCCTTCACCCAGGTTTCCCCAGCATCTGAGCTTGTCCAAATGGACCCTGAATAGCCGCCGTCCGAAACAGCAGCCGCCAACTTGGAGCCATCTGAAGACATGACAATCTCCTGCCACCACTGGGTCTCCCCCACTGACACGTCTTGCGTCCAGGTTCTGCCACCATTCGAGCTCATCCAAATGTGGTCTTTGTGGGCTATTGCGGCAACCTTTGAGCCATCTGACGACATGGCTATGTCAGACCATCGTTTGGTTTCCCCCACTGATGTGTCTTCAGTCCATGTAGCACCACCATCTGAACTCGTGTAAAGGTTACCACGCTCTTCTCCGGCGACGATCTTAGAACCATCCGAAGACATGGCGATCGCATCACCCGGCGCTGTCTTCTTGGTCCAGGACTTTCCAAAGTCTGAACTCAGCCAAACCTTCCCTGCCCAAGACCCCACCGCTATCTTCGAACCATCTGCAGACATAGCCATGGAGGTCCATGAGGCTGGGTGATCAACACCTGTCACCTGCACCAAAATCTGAGTCGTCGCGGTCGAGCTGGCCTTGCGACAACTCGGCACAGGTTTGTGGTTTGAAGCCAGTGAACTTCAACATTGCAACATGAACCAAAGTGCTAGCAGGTAGTATAATATATAGCAACCCAAGAGCCACCAATGAATCGTTGCGGCGCGTGTGAAACGGGAACTTGAGCCGCAGCACAGTTTCTTTTCACACCGGTCTTACGCCAGGGTTTGAGTTCTACCAAGTATGACTGTTGCAGCTCCCTAGCACTAGCGTAGCGATGTCAGTCTGCCCATGTCGGAACCGATGATTTGGGCACGGGCGCCTCTTCTGGGCGGCTCCCTCCAGAATCAGTCGCACTTTAGTGGTCGTAGCAGTTTAAAGGACCAGTGGCTGATGTCCGTTGGAAGCAGAGTAGCCAGTTTCGCTTCGTTCGGTTCGCGTCCGATCGCTCCGAACAGTACAACAGACCCGACTTCAAGCATCGGACGAAGGCGACCAGTGGGTCGACCTTCGGGATGGTCGTGCGAAAAGCAGCGCTTGACACGGGCTTTTCACGACGTCGCTTCCAGAGCTTGCCACACAAAGCCTTTTGCGATGCGAAGCAGTCTAAGGTGTGCAGCTTGCTCCCGGTGTGGTCGGTCCTTCTGACCCAATTCGCTTTAAGTGCCACAAGTGGCTGCCGTCCATTGGCTGAAGCTTGCTGCCTTTTCGGTTGGCAAGAAGGCAGCTAAGCAGCTTGATGACTTTTTGCAACCAAGCCATCAAAAGCTGGGCAAAGGTCAAAGCGGTTCGTGGCCAAAAGGGTTGCAGTCCTTGTTGCAATTGCTCAGTGCTTGTTGATTGTTTGTTAGGTGCAGTCGGCCAATGCTGCGCGCTCGCTTGATCCTGTTTCCACCCTGTCCATCAATGTCACCGCGTTAACTTTTCCTCGGCTTGAGGAAATTTTAGATCTTGCTCATGAAGGGGCGCCTCATGGCGCAGGGTTTCACCGTTGGTCCGTCCGGTGAGTCTGAGGCATCCGGTCCTGATCATGAGGGTCGACCCGCTTTTCCCAAGGTTGGCTGTACTGTTGCATTCCCGCGCGCGTGCGCCCGTTAGTGGCCAAACCGTCTGCACTGCATCCATCTAGTTTGCCCGTGGTTGGAGACTTTAACTGGCGACCTGCCTATAGTGCCCTTGATGTTGATGGACTTGAGTTGCAAATTCTTTCGCTATTCCCCGACATGGCGGGCTGCTCAGCCCTGCATTACTGTCAAAAGTGACTGGATTTGTATGATGCGCGTGAATGTCCGCGCCAAGCTTGAGACCGCTACTTGCAAACTTCCATTCATGGGCTGTCTGATTTCCTCGACTATTTGAACTCAATGAGTTGCTGGCTATACCTACTGACACTTCGACATTGTGCCTTAACCACTACAGAAACAGGTTGGCATCACTACAACTACATTCGATTCACACCGGTCTGGTTGGGTCTGCCGTCGGGGTCACTGAACTATAGGCATGTCGCGGTGCTTCGTCCGTCTCTTGATGCTGAAGGCAATCATAAATCAAGCTCCCCAATTCTTACATGGTGTCATATTTGTGCGCCCCATGGTCCACAAAGGACCTTGGACACCGCGCTCTACCTTTCAGGAAACAACACGGCATTGTTCCTGAGCGACGCGCGCAAGCGGCGTTGGCGACGGGTACGTTTTCGAATACCGGCTGCCGTTGGAGGTCGTGGCCAGCTTCAGCAACAACGCAACTCAAAGACTCAAGAATATTCAAGGATACGATTTGCCTTCTTTGTGGCGAATGCATGCTCGAAACATTCACAGCAAAGCCAAATCCGCAAACTTAAGTCCTACTGGGAAATCCAACTGGACGCTTTCAAGCTTGTCATAGTCTGACCAAATCACACTCAGAAAGGCCCAGCAAATCTCCACTCTTGACTGGGGGTTGCTCAAAGCACTTCCGTGCGAAAGCGCCTACAAGGTACGAAACACTGAGAAATGAGAAGCAATATAGCATCGCGCGATCCTTCCACTATAACCAAGCGGGCAACGAAAAAAGAAGGGGCAAGCATGGGGCAAGCACATCTGGGGGTCCACGGCGTACCTGTTTGGCACGAAAAAAAGGAACGAGGCAAACACCCAATGCAATCAGGAGGGAACACCCGTTGTCAAAATGGCACACAGAATCTGGTTGATGGCACTCTGACTCACTAACCAGGAAGTGGAAAAGAGTCCGGAAGAATGCTTTCCTTCACGAACAAAGGTTTTCCACTTCCATGTTAGTGAGTCGGAGCGTAAAACTCGTGCACACCACAAGTCAAAATCTGGAAGACTTGCCTGTGACTCAGTCTCGTCGTTGCCGCTTGTCAGGGTGGTTGTGCCTGAGGTCGTGAATGTCTTGGTGTAGGTGCTCGTGCTGGGCATGGATGTACTGGTGGTCGTCCAGATGCTGCAGGTGTACTTATCGTTGTTGACCTGCGAGAAGGAACCAGTCTCAGAAATGCACGCAAGATCTGCATAGGAGCTTGCCACTGAGACGTTGCCCGTGCAATTCTTCTCAGTGTATGTATATGTCACCACAGACATATTCTCTGTCTCACATACGACCTTGGAGCTTCCTTGTGCATCATCAAGCCCGGTAAAACACTCCCCATCTGCATACTTCTTGTACTCATGAACTTCCTCAACACACTCTGTGTCCCAAGCTTTGTAGGAGTACTTGGTATATGTCTCGAGATCCATCGCCACAAACTTCTCGCCACTGTTGCACTCGTCAGAATTCACTTGCTTGTTTGAATGCGAGTCGCCGCTGCAGCTCCAACTTTGTGTCCACAAATGGACTACAAAGCTGCTGTTGGTGAGAGTAGGCACCTTGAACAAGTCAGTAGCACGGGGACCCCTGATACAATCTCCTTCCAATCCTGCCTCACTGCGGAATGTGATCTCGCCAGTGCAGTCAGAATTGGACCAAATCTCCTTGATGACGAACAGCTCCTTCGCTGTAGCCGCCGCTAAGAAGCTGAGTTGAGACCAAACCAACACTCGGAACATTGCGAACCTGAGAGATTGTGGACGCACTGAGAGGATGTGCACCCCACGCGTTGATTTAGAATAGCTCCAATGGCTGCGGTGACAAAGAAAGTCATCTTTGGGGACAATAAGTCTCAATCAGGGCAAACAATGAAAGTTGACAGAGATCGTCATTCAAAGAATTTGAACCCTTGGAACCATGATGTACGTTACAAGACTTCTCGTTTCTCAGCAGCAATGTTCTCGTTGATAAGTCGTGACTTGCAACCGATCTTTGTACAAGCCCTGAAGCTCTCTTTACAAGCAGTCTTTGTACTTGCGCTATTTGGCTGGACTCAAAGTCCCCCAGGCTTCACAAGGCTAAAGGCTAAAGGCCAGGTCCATTTGTGAAAGCCACTCTGACCTGGATGTCAGTGCTCGAGGCAACGGAGTTCCGTGCATGTGCTGAGGCAGCAACTCTATGTCTTTCAGGGTCTTATTCTTGAGCTTGAGGTTCAGAGCGGTTTTGATAAGCCTAGCTAGCGGCAGTTGGCGTGGCCTGTAATATTTGATTTGCAGGATCTCATCACGGAACAAAACAATTCGCACCTCTGACTCGACGGCACTTGGGGCCTAGAACAAGTGAGTGATGCTGTCAAGATCTCAGAACCATATGTTTAATAGTTTCTTATGAATCCAAAACATTCATAGCATCGTCTTTCAATGGGCCTGGTTCAGGGTCTGCAGGATCTGCTCGAAGGACTGATGTAGCAGGGCTTCCTGATTCAACCTCATGGCCACAACTGCGTCAACCTAATCATCCTGTCTTAAGTACATGTTGTCCTTTATCAGGCTTTATGATGTGGTTCGACTTTTAGGGAGTTCCTCAGGAAGTGTAAAGTTTCGCCCGTTTATAATATATATATAGCCTTCCAGCATGAACGACAGCAAATTTTGACAATCCAAACTTTCACCCAGGCACTTGAGGAGAGGCAGCGCGATGCAAAAAAAAATATTTTGACCTGAGCTGGTGGAAGAACAAAGCATATAATGTAATTAAATCTAGCAAGCCATGAGTCTTTGTCACAGGAATCAGCATCTGAATCGGGTATTAACATGCCGTATGCATATCAGGCACCCCTTCTGCCAGGGTGCCAAACTCACACCACAGTAGAGAAGGGAAGTTGTAGATGCAAACCTGCAATGATTCAGCAGTATATAACTTGGGGTTCCAATCGTCATGAACCATTGAGATGTATACCTTGTAGGGTTCAACAGCTGACAGGCTGGCAATTGCAGCATCACATTTACAGAAAGTCCAAAAAGAGCAACGATCAAGATGTGACGCGGGCTCGTCTTGCTATGTCGACCTTGTTCTGTGAGATGCTCATGCGGGGTCACCAGGCCTCAAACGGGGTCACCGGCGAAGTCACACGAGTATCGGGTCAGCGCGGACTCCATCAGAGGCATGAGCCTCAACCTGTTGGTTCCGCGACAGAAGGGTCTGCATCTTCGAAGCATCATGTGCTCTGTGGCTCTGGCAGATTGACCTCAAAGACTCTTTGAAGTGGGAAAAAGCATTTGTTCAAGAGCCGGATGGCCTCGGCAGCGGCGGTGCCTGCCACTGAGACCATGTGCGTTGGCGACATCCTGGACAACAAATTCGGCTCTTGACATGGTAGTTCTCGAGCAAAAAGAATAGCACGAGTAACTCACAATAGCAAAGTCAATAGCGAAGTAGATACCACAATAACAGTACCACAGAAATCCGATCTGAGAATCTCACAATAACAAAGTCGTCTGCACTGGTCCATAGCTCAGCAGTCTGTGTTTCCCGAAAACTGTTCTGAGGATTTGCAATGATTGAGACAAAGGCCCCTGCTAATATGGAAGAACACCACGAGGCACAAGATATCTTGATGTTGCTAGTAAATGGCCCTCATGACGGCTTCCTTGACTTGATCGCACGAACTGCACAATCTTCATCTTGTACAATACAGAAACAGCAATATATAGTTATTGTTATGAATTTGCAGCCTGGAATTATCACAAAAGTGACACCTGGACTCACAATCTTGCTCAATTGTGTTCGATGAAACTCAACAAGCTTACAACAAATTATGAACATTCAATAATTTATGGTTGTGGAGGAGTTTGGGCAATTGACTTCTGAGGAGAATGATGCATTCAAGCATTTAAAGGCATTGCAATCTCTGCCAAACATGGGCAGAAGGGTTTACACTAGACTCTAGACTAGCAAGTGTTCGACAATCTCAAGAAGCTTGCCGGCTTATGGCGCTTTCTCATTTTGATCATTCTGCCTAGGCAACTGCGGAGTCCGCTGCCATTCATTTGTGGGTCAAACGTGACGGCTGGTGTAGTTTGTTGTAAGCCAGGGAGCAAGGGGCATTCTGGCATGAACCAGGGTGAGAAAGTAGGCAACTAAGTACAGCTGGCAATCCAATGAGAGGCAATCTGAACCCCTACGGATTTATTCCCTAGACCCTAGGCAGGTGAATTGCCTCTTGCCGGTTTGGGTTTCAGCAGTCTTATGTGGAAATTGGCTGCAAGGAGTAAGTTCAAAGCTGTTTCCTGTGGGCTTGAAGTATCACGCATCCATTGCGTGGGTGTCCGTTCCAGTTGCCTTTCCGGATGTTGAAAGCTTTTAGCCAGTTTCAAATCGACTGCGAATCAGGCGATGGGGCCCCAAAGGAGGGGTTTGCACGATAAATGCAGGGGATCTTGGGCAGTCTACCTTCACATCGCCAACGAGTCTAAACGGTTCTGCCAAGTGCCACAAGGGCAGCTATTATGTTCCATGGCTTTTGGTATGACACTTTTCAACTGTTGCAGCTTTGGTCATGTTCATGCATACATTGCATGCACAACTCTTCTTTTGAGCGGTGAGTTCCTCGAGATCCCATTCAAAAATGTTTGGCTTGTCAGTTAGGAAACCAAAAACAACCACTATCTGCATGCATATCCACAGAAATTTATATAGCTGAGTGCAAACTACCAGGATGTTCATGTCAGGGCCTCCAATAGATACAGCTATTCTTTAACACCTTCGTACCCTACATCAACCGGAGATGTCATTCATATACATTACAATATATTCGTTCTCCAACAGGTATTGCTATTTACAAAATTGATACCTTGATTGTACATTGCAAAAATTGATCTGAATGTTTTTTAGTCATTGAAATCTGCATGGTACATTGATACAAATGCTCAATCCGGGTCGTAATAATTTTCAATATTGTTCATTTTACAATTGATAGATTCTGTGATGTAGAATATTGTAAGTTCTTCTTGACCATCGCGAGGTGCCCAGGCCCTTCTCCACACTCCACACTTCATCTTCTCCATTCCTTCGGAATCCTTCGGAATCCTTCGGACATCCTTCGCCACTTGGCAGGCTACGCATCCGACATCCGTCAATAGAAATTCTCGGGAAAAGAGATGTGCGCATTGGCAGTTGGCTTGTTGACAAACGCCTCGGCGGCATCCTGGAACGCCTTCAACATACGGCGCAAGACTGGCGGCGGATAGTCGTCATAGGCGCAGTTGATGAGAAGCCACCAAGTTTCTTTGTCTCCCTGCTCAATCACCTTGCGTGGCAGCGAACAAGTGAGAAAACTATGACAAAACCATTGGCAAATATAGATCTATGTCAAAGGCAACCTTCACACATAGATCCACCACGAGCAAACACATCTTGAAAATTGTCGGATGCCTACCAGTAGCTGTCCTTCCATCTCCAAGTGACAAAGGATAAAGGCTGTGGAACCCTTGGCAGCTGCTCATCGTTTCGCTTGTCCTCCCAAGTTTGATGCGTTTGTCCGTCCATCGCTGATCCCAGTGGGACGCCGATCGCTTCAATTGCAAGTTCCTACCACAACCAAAATGGCAAACACGGCTGGACAATAAGTCCAACAACCGCAACAACGCAATGTAAGGACCACCCTCTGTAGAATAGTATCTACATCGATATAACAATTACAGTAATATACTTGTCAAAAGACAATATATATATATATCTCTCTCTCTTGTTGTGCAACCGAAAAATGGTCGATCTTCTGTATGCACCCTCTGATTACTTCTCCTCCTTCATGCACTCACCGATCCGCCAAAGCTCCTCACCGATCTGCACAAAGCCCGCACGGCTTGAAGCGTCCGCTGAGTCCATAAGTTGGAAGTTCACCATGGTCGCTTCGGGCTTCTTGATGGCATTGTACACCCCCCATTGCCTCCCCCGATGGAGTCGTGATGCCCGGAGGGGCGGTATGGTGGGGCGAGGGTTTTGGGTGTGTCGTCGTGCGGTCGTCGGCCAAACACGGATCGATTCGTTCGTCCGAAGGACGACTTTTGATGAACCAAAAAGAGAGGCGATAGGGACCAAAGCGACACTCTGGGGATCTCTGAAGGGATCAACTTAAGAGTAACCTGTCCTGCACTTTGAGGAGTCTGTACTGCGAACCCCCTCTCCTCCCACGCAAGAGCGCGGGGCGGTGCGGGTGGTGCTCTCTATCTTACATGCTTCTTGAGTGCGGACAGAAAGGTTTTCAGTTAAGAAAGAGGAACAATTATTATTGGTTGTCCTCAGAAGCATGGGAAAGACCTGGTTTTGCCGGGTTTTCTGTCTGATGTGCTGGTTGGTTTTCTCCACACTGCCTGGTTCGGATCTTGTGGCCCACTTGTTGAACCACACCCAGGACAGTGGAGGTCATCTTGTCGAGGCTAATGTTGAGGACTCGCCAGTCGGCAAACAGGCCACACAAACCTGCTTCTCCCACACCATCACGTGTTGGAGCATAGAGTGTGAATTCTAAGTCCTCCACCTCCTTTGCGTTGGCGACCGCAATGGCCGTCAAGGCCAACAAAGCTGCATCAAAAGGCACGGCGTGTCTGAGCGCAGCTTGTCGCAAGGCAACTAACACGGCCTTTGTGAATCCTAAGATGTGGCCATAGCCACGCTTCGTGCATTTCCATTGGCTTCCGCGCAGGGAGCACATCTGTGGACTGTTGCGTGGCTCCACAGCATCCAAGCTATCAAAAAGCCGCCTTTGCAACAGTTCCAAGCTGTTGACGGCGGGAGGTGCTGGCCGAGACCCGGAATAGATCGCCAACAGATCTCCAACGATGGCTTCATAGCTTTGGCCATCTGCGATGATGTGCATTGCGTGCACCACTAAGTAGTTGAAGATCTGATCCTTCACCTCGGCACTTGGCATCCGAAAGGCCTCATATCGACGAGGTTTGGCTGAAACATGTTTCCTCCACAACACCGACATGTGAGTTGCACCTTTCAGCCTTAGCCAAATCACTCCGCCGGCATCCTCTCCGGACGAATCCTCCGACTCAATCTTTCCCGACAGCAACGCCGGGAAGCCGTAGGGAGGTGGAATCCAGCCCGGCGACTCCGGTCCCCAGAGTTGCGCCGCCTCGCGGCGGTTGCGGTCCACCAAGACCAGGTCGGAGGATGCGGCATCGGCGCTGGAGCTGTTGGGGGATGGAAGGATGGCAAAGTCTCCCATGCCTCCATTGACCCCATAGACCCACAAGCCTTCCAGCTTGACTCGAAGCTGAATCAAGGCAATATCCACTGGCCGGCCGGACTCTTGCAAGAGTCCACGACGATGTTTGCAATGCCATTCAGCGTTTTGCTGATCTGGAACGGGGATGACCACCAAAGGAGAGGGGAAATCTCCTGGGCCATAGACCTCCTCGGGCCTGTCAACCTGAATTTTGGGCCACGTCTGCTTCAATGCCCAGGAGATGTACCTTCTCAAGCGGCAGCTCCAAGGACCCCTGGTGTCCAACAATCGAGCCACGAGTGTGAACATCACTGCTGTATCCAAGATGAAGGAGAGCATCCGCAATGGATCAGCTGGTGAAGCACGAAGCGCATCATGCCTCATGGTCACCTCATGGGCGGCCTTCTGCAACTTGTCAAGGCAAATCTCCCCGTCCCTGCGAAGGACCCAACCTCCCATGGGAAAGTATTGGCCAGGTGAGAACCACACCGCATATTCTGAGTCAGAACTCGAGTGCTTTTCCTTCGTTCCGGCCTTTTGTACCTGCCCTTCACACTCTTCGAGCAACTTGGGCAAATCTTCCGGGGAAGCGTTGCGGAGTTGAGAGATGCTCAAGCTCACACCAAACTCTCCTCGAAGCCGGCCAACCAGCAAGCCCAGGGTGAGACTGTCTAAAGCATGGAAGGACATATCTTCTGTCATCTCAGTACGAAGGACATCTTGCAAGCACCGATAGATCTTCCGTTCTCGTGGATTGCTGGGCACCCGTGTGGACATTTGAGCCGATTCTGTGGCCAAGTCCTTCAACTCCACATAATCCACTGTCTTGTTGATCCACCACCATCGATCAAACTGCTTCTTCTCATCCTTTGACCACTGCTCGTTGCCATTCTGAGCATCCCCATTCTGCTCCTGCTCGTTCTCCTCTTCACTGGCAGGTCCGGCAATTGGTCTGTTCTTCAGCAGGCTTTCGGCCAAGGGTTGGCATTCCTTGCAGGCCTCAGAAGTGGCAACTGGCCAACAGGCCCAGCAGACGAGCTGCCCAAAGCGGTCGTTGCATCCGTAGACCACGTCGATGTCCTCCGAATGGAGCACCGCAGTTTCGGGAGGAGGCCAAGCAGTGCGCATGGTCTTGCAGCAAAGGGAGCATCTCAGGGGTGGCTCCTGGTGGCCAACGGGCTGCTAGTAACAGGAAGCGATGCACTTGTTACTAGATGTTACTAGTAGCTTCTTGTTACTAGGCCTCCAACCTAATCGCGATGGCCAACCTACTAGCTTCTAGCTACTATAGTAGCTTCTTGTTACTATAGTAATACTATATAGTAGTGATGCCCTTGTTACCAGTGGCGATGCACTTGTTACTATCCAGAAAATCGGAACTTCCAATGTAGCAAATCACAGAATCACTCGTTTTACCTCAGCCCAAGGAGAGCATTGAAAAAACGAGTTGCAACAGTGTCAACATCATCCAAGGACGTCTCTCTTTTGGTGTTTCATCGTCGCTGGCCTCGGCTGCCTCTTCCTTTTCCTTCTGCGATTCCTCGGCAATCTCCTCAGGCTCTTGAGGCGCTATCCAGCTCCTTGGATTCAGCTTCTGCAAGAGCCAGAAGGGCATAGAGATGCACTGCTGCAGGGAGGAAGTGAAATACCACTCCCAATACCTGAAGGGGCCGACTGGCTATTCCTGGCAATCCACTGCTGCAGTATCCCAGGAAGGACAAGCCTATCCGCCTAAAGCCATGTCCTTCATGAATGCACTGTTCATATGTGGTCTTTCACAAGAAATAGTGTTCATCTACGTTTTCGATGGACAATACGAAGGACGCCCTGCCTCCAAGTGCACCACCTCTCCAAATCATACTCTAAACGATATCCAATTCCTGTCCAGAAGACTAGCGGATACGCCAGGAAACGGCGTCTGCGAAGGGCGTGTGCTGCCCCATGAGACACCCAAAGGCCTACCAGAAGGTTCGACATCAGGCGCATCTTGCAGCAAGCGGACATCCATTGGCTGCTGCGAACGGACTGCTGTTCGCAGAGCCATGTTAGCATACCGCGATTCATCAAGACAGCCACCATACTGCCCCAAATGCCCATGGGCATCACTTCAGATGCTGCAAAAACCACTTCAGACAAGCGACTTCTCTCGTCGGCCGTATGCAGAAATGATAGGTGCATGTATGGAAGCATCAAAAGACCGAGTCCAGATGGCAGCTTGAGCCGCAGAACAGAGGCCAAATCCCAGGAAAACCCCCCAAGCAGGGCCAGAAGGCTCCAAGCAAGGATCTGAAGGACTTTCTCCTTCCCGCGCTGAATGATGAAGGGCTCGGCTGCAGCTGACGGATTGAGTGGCCAGCTTTCCTCACTCCCCTTGGCCAGCGAGGTCAGTTTCCGGTAGTCCACTTTGCACGTGACTGGGTGCCTTGGTAAGCTACTCAAGGTGTGAATCTGCCCATGTGGCAGGAGCTTCCGTACCTGTCGCAAGGCCTCGGCCACGCGAAGAGACTCTGCAACCTTCAAGACCACGAAAGCATGGACGGTGCTACTACCTCCCGGATCGGGCACGACCTGACAATCCTCGATCTCCTTGATCTCTTGAAGATTTCCCTGCAACGTCGACAGATCGACCCACTGTCCCCGCTGCTTCATGGTCATATCAGCTCGTCCACGAAACTCTAAGGTGCCATCGGACCATCGCTGAACCAAGTCGCGAGTGCGGAAATAGGACTTCCCATCGATGTCAATGAAGGAGGAGTCGGAAGATTCACCCGCAATGTATCCTGAAGACGCGCATCGCAAAGGAACATCTAAAAAGGTCCAAAAACAAGAAACACAAACAAGGGGGCAATGAAGGGGGGCAGGAGAGGGCAATGGATGAAGCCCAAGGGCGAATGAAGGAGGGCACAAGGGGGGTTCAGACAAAATGAAGGGGCGCACAAGGGGTCAATGGATGAAACACAAGTCTTCTCAACCCCGTCTCCTGTCGTGACCATTGGCCCGCGAATGACCAGCTCGCCAGTTCCATCCTGCTCTGCCTGATCGATGATCAAGGTTTCAACTCCTCCCACGATCCGATGGCGTCCAATGCCCTCGAGTGGAGCTGAGTAGAAGGAAAGCCAATATTCGGTGGACACGAGCAATTCTCTGAGCCGTGCTTTTGGATGGTTGGACCATCTTTGGGCTACATTGATCGGCAGCTTCTCACCCCAACTGAAGACTGCCTGGATGTTGGGTAGCTCTGAGGAGGGATCCTCTGCTAGGAGCTTCAACTGATCTGGCACTAGGCCAATTGTATTCACTGCCTCTTCTCGAATGACTCGCTTGAAATCTTCAATCTCGGGAACTTCGCACAGGACGGAGCATCCACCAAAGGCTAAGGCAATACTGATCTGCCCTAAAGCTGAGGCACCCCAATAGACCGAGGTATGTTGTGCAATTCGCAAGGGGAACGTCACCTCCAAGCAATCCGAATATGTCGACCGCTCATGCTCCACCATTGCATGTGAGACCACCTCAGCTTCGAGTGAGCCACCTTGCCTATAGTAACGCCCCTAGTCTATTCAGTAGTTTCTACCTCAATAGCGATGGCCTCCTACCTATTAGCGATTGCCTCCAACCTAATGGCGATGGCCTCCAGCCTAAATTAAGGCAATGGCCTCCTACATAGCAGCGATGGCCTCCAACCTGATGGCGATGGCATCTAACCCAAGAGCGATGGCCTCCAACCTATTAGCGATGGCCTCCAAACTAATGGTGATGGCCCCCAACCTAAAAGCGATGGCCTCCAACCTAACATCGATGGCCT
>CAXAMN010003880.1:177677-190403 GCA_963970005.1 Durusdinium trenchii
TGGCATCCAACCTAACAGCGATGGCCTCCTGCCCATTGGCGACGGCCTCCAACCTAATAGCGATGGCCTCCAACCTAGTAGCATTGACAAGCAACCAATGTGACATCAAATGGCAGAACGACTGCAACACACGTCCGAAAAGGGTTGGTTTGCTGCCCGAATCGCTCCTTCCGTGAAACACAAATCAAACACACAAGCGTCAAACACAAATCTCACAACACTGAATGTGGAACAAAAAAGACCAGCAACTCATTTGTATCAACTCCAACCACACTTCACATCCTTTCGTCTGAGAACTGGGTGTCACTAGGTGTCCCACCACACAGCGGCTGCGGAAGGTACCCCCAGTGAAGAGGAGGCACAAGGACCCCGGTGGAAGTGATGGTGACAAGCTGGACAGTGAAGTATTTGCTCCTTTCCAGTGCTGAACTGTGATGACAGCTGAAACCCTGCCTGAAAGCACTGGTTTAAAACTGGAGATCATCTTTCAAGTGTCCATAATGGACATGACATGTTCATCTTGGGCATATTGGCCAAAGAAGCCTCTAAATTTGTTCATTGCAAAAACCAAAGAAATGGGGTGGTGGGGATCAATAGCAGGTAGTAGGGTTGTTGACAATCACCGATCCGTGTCGCGTTGTCCTAGTTGTCGTGCCGCATTTTCTGTGGCTTCAACTTGCCGGAGTTCTCAGGAAACCAAGCTTCTTTTTACTAGAATGCCAGGAGCGCCTAGTAGCGATGCCAAGAGCCCCTAGTAGCTTCTTGCTCCTAGTATTCTCAGGAATTGATCAGAAACCTGGCCCAACCTTTTCATCGACCAAATCCCATCCTTGTGATGAGAAGCCGCCTGAATCCACCTCAAGGATTCTGCAATCCACCTGCCAACGGCGGACCTCCGTCCGATTCATCAACACGTCCCAGTAGCCCATCGCGTCCGACGTGTCAGACGGCGAGTTGGGTGGAATTCCCGATTTACGGGTGTTGTCTTGAACACGTGTGGTTCCACAACGCTCCGTGCCTGTACATTTGCATCTGGAATGCCTCAGTGAGGCAAAGAAGTCACTATAATGAAGAAGTTTGGGTCATTTACACGGGTACACTTCCTGAAACCTGGACACTTGCCGCCTAGATTGCAACCCCCGAAGGAACTCTGTCCTCTTGTTGACATGCAGAGCAGCGGGTCATCCGCCGAAAGGAGAGGATTCTTCAACGTCTGACAAGCCGAGCTCCTGGCCACCTTTTGAGGTGATCAGAAAACCTGAATCACCCATTTCACACATTGGGGCATTTGGGGCGGATGTTTTTGCTTGTTAAGCACTAGAATCTGCTGAAATCTCAGGCCAATACGAGGTCGTAGAACCTCCAGAATCTGCTGATTCCTTTGTCGTTGAAGCTCCTGGTTGACCAGTTTCAGGCGTTTTTCGTTCGCATTTGATGTGATGGTCCGAAATTGCATCAGACAAGTTTACCCCAAAAAGGGCATCAAACATGTCAAGCATCCCTGTGCATCAGTTCACTGGATGTGAACTGCCATGCTTCTGGTAAGCCGGGGAGGTCATCATGGTCTTTGATGGTCTCCAATTGTTTGTACCTCTCCTGATCCTTGAGGTCAGTGCTCAGCAATCCAAAGCAAATCTGGCACCTGGAACGTCAGAAGAAACATATCCAAGTCAAAGACTGCTGTGCTAGGTTCACAAACAGCTTCGTCAATATTCAGAACTAGCAGTAACGTGCAGCAACTATGTTGTTGCAAGAGTAAAATATCATCTATCCATCCTCCTCACAATAATCTACATTTCTTATATTTCTTTCACAAAGATTGGTAAAAGCACGTCTTCCATGTTTCTCGTCAGCATCTGCCAGCATCCACCTGCTCAGAGCCAGGAGCACAGGCAGAAAGTCCTGTACAAGGTCAGGACGCCAGTGGCTCTGATCTTCACTTTTGATCGCCACTGCTCAAGCATTTCAAACATCGATATTTTGCTAGGGAAGAGTCCAACAATGATCAGAAACTGCCAATCTTGTGCTGACGGCCACTTCTTTGAACCAACCCCAAGGCCACAACTGCAGTTCCTCGTGAATACGCGGAAGCCACACGGCTGCAATCCCCGGTTGGTCATCATCGAGGTCTCCCAACGACTTGGCTAAGGCTGTCGAGCGCGCCTGCCACGTCGTGGCCATCTTTAGATAGGTATTCAATAATATATCCATCTCTGAACTCTGAATACGTCTCATCATATAACTCTTTTTGGACTTCGCGCTTAAGTTGGAGGACATCGCTATTAGCTTGGATATGTTAAATCTTTTTGGTTGTACAGAACTCTTGTTGGACGAATTATGTCCCGGCACGATGGTTGTCCCTTGCCTGGAGTTCGGCGTAGGAGAGGGCAGTACGTTCCAAGGGCCTGATGAGCTGACAACGGAGACGGGGAAGGCTCCTCAAACATCTGAGTTGACCGTCTGAAAGTCAGTGATATGGAAAGGAACATGAAAGAACACATTGGGTTTGAGCGTACATACATTGGGTTTGAGCCCCACCCAAAAGTGGCCACA
The DNA here is from genome assembly GCA_963970005.1 of Durusdinium trenchii. NCBI lineage: Eukaryota > Dinophyceae > Suessiales > Symbiodiniaceae > Durusdinium > Durusdinium trenchii. Next base: position 180,231 of record CAXAMN010003880.1, read on the forward strand.
CGATATGCATTTGTCTGATAATCCTTTTCGAAACAGCTCATCAGTTGGTGCTGTGCAAATTTGCTTCCTCAAAAACCTGACAGGTTCGACACCTGTGCAGCTGACGGACAACCTCTCTTATACCACCTAGAGAACCGCGGAACGCAAGCGCGTTCCGGGCGGTACCTTGCCGGAACGCATGCCACCACAGCAGGTGCGTCTGGGGTAAGGCGGGCCTCCCGTGATTCTGCGGCTCAAATTCACCAAACACAAATCGACCCAGCATGCGATACATGTTTCTCTTTAAACCTTCATCACATTGACATGTTCTCTCCTTGTGCAATGGCAAGACAACACTACAGGACATGCCTGCTCATCGAACAGGCCATGGAAGTACATGTGCTCAAGGTTTTTGTTCGTCGGGTGCTGTCAGTTTTGATGGTACATTCCACTCGTCATCCGCACTTTGGACTGCAGGGAGACATCAATGAAGAACAAAATATACTGTATATATATATATATTATATGTGTGTGTGTATATCATGTTTATATTACATATCATATCTATTTATGAACATTGTCAAAGGCTCCGCGCATGATTCATGCAATCCTTCAACATGTCTTGTCAAACCTGACACAATTTGAGTCAAAATGGCCCAGAGAGATCGACATCTATCCTCTCAGGCATCCTGCCCGATTACAGCCTGCAAAACACAGCCTCGATAGCCTTCTCGACACAAACTGAACCACCCCCACATGTAGGCGATTTGGTGAAGCGTTCAGAGCAACCCCTTGAAGAATCGTTCGAAACATGCATGTGTCCGTCAAGCAAAATGTTCAGAAACTAAACCCGCGGCTTCATGTTACTCGTGAGGACCAAAAGGATCCGCAGTTTCGTTCCAAGGTCAAGGACGATCGCCTTGCAGATCCTTGCACCATATTTGTCCTTGACGCTCAAATCAATGGACTACACGGTGAAACGGATGCGAAATCGCATCTCGCTAGTCGGACTTAATGTAATGCCTCAAACGATATAGAAGCACCTGGTGCGCAGAGCTACGAAGGCACTTTCGCAGCCAATTAATGCACACAAAAAAGGAACGCACCGGAAAGGAACATGAAAGGACATTGGAAAGCCTTATATAAGGCTCCCGCACGGCCAGTTTCATTTCCAATCGCCATAACACCCTGCTTTGAGAAGTCAAAAACTGAGGCCTGAGAGAAAAACCGCTTCGGATTCCGAATGGGCCCTGTGATTGCACGATACTGCAAGATACGTTCAGCGCTCTGAGGCATCGGCTCGATCCAATGGAGTTTTTTCAGTGGGCCAATTTTGGAAGACTGTGGCTGTGCCAGAATGCACCAGCCTCAGCCTCAAATAAGAATTTCCAACATCATAACGCCAAAGGCCTTTGGCGGCCCATCCACAAGCAGCGCACGCTTTGGACTTCATCCGCGAGCAAATGCCCAAAATCTGCCCATCAGGACTATACCTGCACTGGGGCGAATCAACCAAATGCTTCGCACGCATCGCATGCATGTACATCCACATCGTCATGTTTCAAGAGCTGCACCTGACGCAATCCACCCGGGTCGTTAAGTTCCCAATGCTGTGAATCGGACTCAGTGAGATTGCAGGGCAAAAGTTGGAGGCCAAAACGATCCGTTCAATGCCGATACTGAATATGACCGATGCACAAATCAAATCAAATCAACCCAACGTTTATTTTGGCATATGTTTGGCTTGTTTCTTTGCTCAAAAATCAACACCCTGCAGATCACGTTCTCACGCCCAAATCGACCCACTTGGACGCAGCGTTCGGCCACCGGGCCGGGGCTCCCCACGTCCCGGACAACTTTGGTCCGCTGAGATCCAGAAGGTCCACATTGCCGGTCCTCAGGGCGTCTGGAGCCATGGCGTCGGCGATGACGCACTGGTGCGGTGCGTCGTCCCAAAGGTCCAAAAAGTGACTGTTGTTTTTTTGGTTGCGCGGTCATAGGAGCACGTCATGGACAATGGAAGTCTCAGGTCTCATGGAGCTGGAGCTCACATGAGTCATTCCTTTTCCATCCTTTTCCACACCGGGCGTGCCGTCGCATCCCTGTCACGCTCCGAGCGGCGAGGTGCCAATGGCCAAGCTCTGCTGACTGGTTGCCATACACCGAATACCAGTGGCCCACGACTCCTGCAGTCCAAGACATTCCGACATCTCTTCGACTGACTTGGATCACCACACCCTGCAAGCTTCGCCACGATCCAAGCGCGGAAAACGATTGTGGCCACGCCGCACGAAAAACGTTGGTGCGAGATCTGGTGCGAGATTGCTCTGCGGGCGGACCTTGATCTTTTGCCGGCAGCGACCGGTACTGATGTCCCACTCGTAGATGTTGCACCTGGGAGTGGTCATCCCCCCGCCCGCGCGCGCGCTGGTAGAAGGAGGGAACTCAACGTCGCGGTGGCTTAGAAGAAGGCTCCGAGTCGGCCGAGTAGACGACATCCTTGGGATTACACAGCAATTGCCCAAGCTTCTGCTGGGGATGGTTAGATTCCAAAGCAATAGGGATGGCTAGAAAGAGTTGATGTAATGACTAATGACTATAGCAAATACTAGTAGGATGGAGTGGGATCTTGAAGTGATACTCTGAGATGGCAAGCCGCTGCTGATTGACGTTTCGACCATTGGTGTTCTTCGCTTTTGGATTTGTTAGAACCTCCATGCCATCTGCTCTGATATTGAGAAAGCCCTGATGTCGCATGGAACTTGGTTTCTTTTCATAGCTTTAAGTTGGAGAGAGAAACAGTGGCTTGAAAGAACACTTGGTCGATAGCTTTGTGAGGTGCAAAGAGAAGTGCGGCTCCAGGAGCACCCATTCGCAATGTCCTGCTCTGTCTCGTCACAGCGAAGACACAAGCACATTGGAAGCAAAGGACCTTCTGAAACGTTTGATTGATCAACTTAATAGTTAGTAGTATAGAAAGAAAGTGAAAGTTTCTAATGTATAGTGTTTAATAGAAAGTTGAACATGTTACAAGAAACTTGGACCCACATCAAGGACTCTCCCATATACATCCAGCATCCAGCCATCCTGATGTTGTGTTTGCTCTTGATATCGCAAATGTTGATGGCACCTCCATCCCCAAGCACACCATACCTGCCCAAACGATGAATTTTCAGTGTGGATTAACAAACAAGACTGACTCTGTTGACAACGAGGCACATCTGAGAGGTCTTCAAGCCACTCACCATGGATGGCGATGGACCTGAACATCTTGGAGGGTGGATTTGAAGCCCCTACGAGTATGGTGGTTTTATGTATCAACGAAATGGGAGATGATCTTGCTTTTCCTTTGCATAAGGCATGGAAGCCAAACACAAACAGAGGCATGGCCGCGTGGCAAACTGCGTAAGGACGCTTGAGGGCATGAGTGTTTCTATGGTCCCTTGTGTTTGCGAACTTTGGGTGCCAAACCAACGACAAGGCAGCGGTAGTTGCTGCGGTCCGAACTGACATTGCCTTAGTGACACTGGTATCGCTAATAAATAACAAGAAATACAGTAATCAGGTCCTTTCAGGCGAAGTCAATCGATTCATACCTATTCCATACCTATTCTGCGTCTTTTTTCAACTCTCTCTCTCTCTCTCAGAGTTTCGGGCGAACTTCAAACGCTTCTCCGCTGCTCACATCCAAGCCTAAGGGCTTGAAAACGCACTGCCTCCAAGGCACACAACACGTGGGCGAGAAACTGAGGCCGTGGCCCCACATCTGACTAGTGGTACTTGACATGAGGATCTGAAGCACGGAAAAAGGATAGTGCCTTTAATCAACTTTAATCAGTCTGGTGATCATTCAGTATGGCAGATTTTTCGCATAACCGTCTCTCAGCTTCTGTTCAGAAAGAAGCAAACCCGGCCTGATCACCGGTGGGCGTAAAGGTCGCACAGAGAATTGGAAACTGTTTGAAGAAGTACGACGCCACCTGCAAATTGAAACCCTTGAGTGGCCAGATTGATTGCAAAGCTCCTCCCAAAAGCTGTACAGAATTGGAGCGGATGATCCAGAGACCAGGTTTGGGGGAATTTCTTTTAAAAGCACGTCATGTCCTTTTTGGGACATTTCTTGTGACAACGTCAGCTTGTGGCCCTGCATATCTAAGTCATGCAAACACATATCAAGGTGAAACCCTACAGCTTTGTTTGTACAGCCATCCATGGACATCTGAGGCCTTCGGATTCTCATCGCCATCGACCGCAAAGAGTCGCAGCCTCGGAAACAGAAAGCAGTGTGTTACCCGGACCCATTCTCTCGTGGGGGATGGTTCAACAGTGAATCTCCAGTACAAAAACACACAGCGACCAGAAAGTTACCCCTCCAAGTTCTGAGTATCATCCCTGACGAGGACGCCGCCTTTGCAAGAGAGCGGAGTGCTGCGCGTCCGGATGCAGCATGCGGCATTCCCGGGGCCCCCCCACGTTTTATCGCGGCCGCCGGTGAGGAGCAATTCAGAGTTGGGGTGGAACTGCAAGGCCTGCCAAACCATCGGATCTCTGTTCTTCTTTTAACATGATCGCTTTAGAGCAGGAAGAGAAACACACTGTTTTCTTAATTGTTCTTACAAAGAAGGTAACACGAAGCCACAAGCCTCGATGGCCGAAGAACCTTTCCTCTGACCATTTGCCTGAAGCACACTATTTGCCTTCATCTGCCCGTATTGCCCGAAGCTTTCTAGCAACTAGAAGCTACTAGGTGGAGGTCATCGTTATTAGGTTGGAGGCCATCGCTACTAGCAACAATAAAGCTTTCTAGTACCTAGCTACCAGAGTAGCGACCAGATTTCCTGACATTCTGGTTGGTGGGAGATTGATCTGCCCAGTCTGGGACTGCTGCCAGCAGTGGTAGCTCTGGGAGTCGTTGGAGATCAATCCTAACTCAATCCGCGGGGCGACACATGTGGCGCCACACTTCGTCCAATCGTGCAGCGGAAGTTCAGATCCCGGCTGTGTTGGCTTAAGGCTCCCTGAGGCGAGGGAATACATCTCATACACCCCCCTCACTTCGAAAATCCCTTCTCCCGAGCCGAAAGGAAAACTGGCCGATCAATTCAACAGCCCTTCGATGTGATCTCGAATCCGCTTCATTTCCGTTTGAATGAAAGCCTCCTCTGGCCACCGCCGGCATGCTCGAGGCCTTGCAAACAAAGTGAGAGCATTCTCATAGATTCATCAGACTTACCAACGGTCGATAGATCAACGACGAGGTGGCCTTCCATAGACTTCCGACTTGTCCCAGCTGAGTAAGACACACTATGGTAGGCTTCAATTCAAGAGTGGATTCCACTCCAACTGGGCTCAGGGCAATCGCTTCGAACTCCTCCTCCTCCTCCTCTGAATCTGAAAGCTCCTCGCCACGAGCGAGAGGACATGTTTCTGGACTTCAACTCCCGATTCGCCGGTGCTTCGGTGAATGGATCGGAGATCGAAAACTACTTAGAAGATCTTGAAGCACCTACAACTCTCGACCTTTCTTCCACATCTGTTCTATCATTTTAGTAGGTCACATCTTGACAAGAGCTGCAGTGTCTCCACAGCACTCAGCTCCTTGGTCGGCTGCTTCTCCGTCCAACGCCTCAGCGGTCCCTCCGCCAGAAACGGATACCGAGCGGAGCGGGAGAAGACATGAGAAGACTCTACGGGGCGCGGACGCCACACCGTTGAGCTTGGTGAATTGCTGCCGTAGCAGCTGTTCATACCTGGGAAGATGGGGGTGAGTGGCGCTCGCGGGCTCTGGCTGAGCAGAGCGGTGAAGGTACTGGTTTTTCAGGTCTCTTTTCAGGAAAGATGTCACACTCACTGCTGGTTTTTGTCGGAGTAGAATGTGATCAAGACAGGACGATATGATGTAATTTGGATATGATTTGGAAGATGTCCCTCGAGATCTAAGCTTTAACCGACTTTGACCACTACCGTCTTGCAAGGTCAATCTTCACCCAAAAGACCTTGGTTTCGCGGTTTGCGGTTTTGACACGTTCATACTCGTTCACACCTCTCCCATCCTCTTTCTAACGCACAGAAACAAAACGCACCAGCTTAAACACTTCAATCATGCAAGCATGGTGGATGACAAGTGTGAGTCATCATGTGTCATCATCCAATTTGGCAGATCGTTGCAACCAACATCTCTCTCCTTCGCCCGGAGCTCCCGGCTCCTCGCCCGTCACATGGGTGGCTTTGTGACGCAGTCGCCCGCGCCGTCCGACCTGGATGGAGCCAGCGAGAGAGGTCCCGAAGACGCACGCGGGGAGGTCAAAGGGAACACCGAGAAGCACACAAGAGGCACTTCAAGATCCGCATCATCAGGATCAACCCAAGCCTCAGGTGTTTTTTGTTGAAAGAAAGATGTCAAAGACTTGGAAAAACAGAAAACAGTGGAGAACTGCTCAGTGGTGAATTCCTTCACTTTGCACAGACTTCAGGCCAGTAGCTGCTCTTCTGGCTCCTGTTTCAGGAGCTTCTTCCACGTCCTCCTTCGCCTCCTTCGCCTCCTTGGAGTTTTAGAAAACAATTGGTCAAAAAACTCCATGGTCATCTCTGGCACTCTCCAAACGGGACCTTCGCCTGCTCCGACTTCTCTTCACCTAGCTCAGCAGTGAACAACCAGTCCCAGCCTAGTCGTTTTGAGGGGCCTTGGAAGCTTGCACCCCCAAAGACGATGGCTTCCAATTCGGCGGTGCTTACCTGAGCATTTCGTCACTTCAAGGACCGAGACTCCATTTGCTATCTTGAAGTCGCTCATCCATCCGATTCCATAGTGTTGGACCAACTGCCATGGGCAATGTTCCCCCAAACACGCCTTGTCTTTGGCTTCTGAAGGCTCTGCCGCCTTCCTCTTCCGATTCTTGACCATAGGCTCGGTGGCATCCAAAACAAGTCACTCACAAAATGGTGCAATTGTCGCGGTGTTAACCATTAGGGAGTTCTCAAGGCTTGCCAATAGTTCAAAGTTCTGGAATGACTTAGGGATCTTGAAGACGCTTTGGTGCATTTGCTTGGGATTCCCTTGCTACAACGCACACAAGTGTCAGCCTGTGACGCCAATTTTTGACACACATGTATGCTACCTAACGCTGCATAACCCTCTTCAAGACAGGGTGAAAATGACTTTGCACACTATGTGTTTTTTTCCTGGAGTGAGGGTGTGTGTGTGTGTGTCTATACATTATATGGGTGTCTGTGTGTGTGGTGTGTCTGCATCAGCGGGTAACCTGATTCTTTGCACATTTGATTTGGAGACAGCTCATAGTCCAGTCATGTATCACGTACTCTGAACAACAGCAGGAGCCAGCGCATCATCTTTGAGTGAAAATCAAAGACTCTCACGCGACATCTGGATTGCATTTTCTGCGAAGCAATGGCTCATCTGTAGAAATCGAAGCCTTAGAGTTGCAGGTCGATCTGCATTGCTCTCTCAGAAATCTCGTCCCTGCTTGGCCCTCTTAGTTGAGAACCCATTTTGGGCATGTTCTCGGCCACAACTGCCGCATCCTGAAAACCCGTATTGGACGGACAAACCCGCAACGACGCAAGGGTGGTAGCCTTCAGGATGCTTCTTGGATGACTTCCAAAGGCAACTTCCCTCCAGAGAGGACCAAGCAAACTCAGGGCCGGTCATTTTGGATGTCGACCTCTGCATGGCACTGCCACATGTGAACCTTTTCTTCCAACACCCTCAAAATCCTCGGAATGGAAGGTCTTGTTCGGAGCAAAATGCTGACAAACCCAATTCAGAATTCCCTGTCGCCTGATAGCCTTGTGCTGCTCCTGTGACATGCGCTGCTTGTGCCTCGCTGATGACTGAAGGCTCTGGATCACCAAACAGGTCGGGTGTGCTTGAGGTCTACAGGTTTCTGGCTACACCCGTGTGCCACGGAAGGAATCCGAACTCGGCCTTGCATCAACAAAAGATGCCTGAATGCACACATGGCCTTCGGCTCATGGATGCTCATGGCTCAAAAGTCCCGGTTGACATACAAAGCCAACTACCAACCTATATAATAGTGATGGCCCCCAACCTAATAGCGATGGCTTCCTAAGCCTGTTTTCATCGGTTGCTCCGAAGTTGGTTGTTTTGAAGTTTGTCGCATGACTTCGCTCGCAAAGCCCCAAACTTGGAATGAGGATGACTGCTAGCTGCTAGCGCATGAGGCACTGACAGTGTCCCAATCCCGTGTGTTTTGCTCCAGCCATGCGCTTCGTTGGCATACCTGCGCAAGTGACAAGCACAACATCGCGCAACAAGCGTCACTGCATTCTGCAAATGGTGCCACTTGATGCAAGGCCCCAGTCGACAGAAGCGTCGCTCAAAGCGTCAGAAGCGTGGGCAACGTGGGCCTTCCAAACGGCCGTGGCGATGTCATCGTCATCCTCACTGACACGTCATCCGTACAAACTTTGTACCAAATCCATGGCAACATTGATGGATCTGGGCCATTCACACCCAGGAGTTTCTTCAGCACGGTGTCGTGGTAGTCTCGAGACTCCTGAATTGATGAGGTAGTGAAATTTGCAGCTGGCCTCACCACAAATCTACATATTGTCTAAATCTCTAATCTCCTGCTCCAATCGGCGAGAGTAGTACAATGGAAGACCTAATGTGCAATTGTACCTCACGACATGGGCCAAACAAACCGATTGCGACATATTCAGTAGCATAAGAATTCCCTCCCATGAAGCTGGCCAAGAAACTCATAAAGGCACTGAATTGTCGGTCCTTTCTTCCAACATCTCCACCAAAAAAAACACAGGCGCTTGACCCAGGTCCAGATTACAACAGTGCTTGCAATGACAAGGGCGCATGAACACAAGTGGCTGCTTACGATCCGCATGCCTCTCTAAGGAGGCCTCACACGGCACCATGAACATCGCAAGCCATCAGCAAGCAGGAGACATCTGCACTGAGTCTATCTATCAAGTGAAAAGCCCAAAACGATCAAACAAACAGTTTGATAGCTCACCTTTTTCTCACGCCTTTGCTCGCTTCCCCTTCGATTTGTCCCAGTCGAAGCCTTTGAACTCGGATCCTCTGCAAGTCACGCTGCTTGCGTTCCCCATGTGACATCCGCCGCGTCCTCACATCATCAGGCCGGAAGGCCACTCGCTGCACTTGCTTCAGCTGGCAAGTTCCATGTGATTTGCGGCTCTCCCCTGGATGACAAGAGCTCGTTCACCTTGTGAAAATGACCACAACCTTTGAAATATCGCTCATAGGACAAAGGAGATGGATGGCCTGCTGTCAGAACCACATGGCGTCCCTCATCAACAAGTCTGGCTTTGGCCTGTGCCTCCTTGCCCCAAAGAAGGAAGATCACATCTTCACGCTCTCGATTCACAGCTCGAATAGCAGCATCAGTCAGGCGTTCCCATCCCAAGCTCTTGTGGGACATCGGCTGTCCTTCTGCTACCGTGAGCACCGTGTTGAGCAAGAGAACTCCTTGCTGTGCCCAGCTTGTAAGGTCACCATGAAAAGCAGGCCATGCTCCGGCCTCCTTAAGCATGTTGGCAAGGCTTGGCGGAATCCCTATCCTGCTAGGAACTGAAAATGCCAGCCCATTGGCTTGTCCAAAGCCGTGGTAGGGGTCCTAAGACGGCGCAATTCGTTCAAAGCACGAGCTAGGACAATGTGGCTATAGCCACAAAAGACAAATAATTGAAGTGAAGAACACAAAGAGCGCAATAGCTGTAGCTCTGCGCATCTTTTTTGATCAGTTCGATTGTTAGGGAAGTTTGGCAAAGCTCTGCCGAGGAACCTGTCCCACGATCACGACGCGGACCATCGGCAAAGGTGTGGCCGTGAAGGCCTTGAAGACGCTGCCTGCCGCTGGCTTGTTGCCAGAAATCCACCGTGAAAGAGTTCAAGCATGGTTCAATGCAAGGCTGCAGTGAAGAAGGAGAGGTTCAGAGAAGACCGCAACAACATACCTCTTCTGTGAGGAAGAACATCTCATAAGACGTCACAAAGAATACCCTATCATCGCCCTGTCAGTTTTTCTTGACCTCCAAAGAGGGTAACCCCTTTCTCTAAACAATGCCAAAGTTGACAGCGCGGGCAACCCGGCCTGCTATTTCGCGACCAGCCGGCCGGCCGGCTGGCCATAGCGGCCGGCCGGCCGGCCGGCCAAGTAGTAGTAGTAGTAGTAG
>CAXAMN010003880.1:195403-217192 GCA_963970005.1 Durusdinium trenchii
GTTGAGTGGGGTTCGTGGGTTCCAAGATGCACCGCCTTCTTAATTTGTTGTTCGTAAAGCATTGATGTCGCGCTGACATTCCGTGTGGTTGAAACGATGTGTTGGTCGGAACACAGCATTGTGCCTGGGCTGACGCTGACAGGATGCATTTTGCTCCTCAGGGAAGTAGCATGTGAAGTCATGGTTGGAGCAAAGCAGAAATAGGTCGGAATAGGTCGGGAACCCTACTACATTGGTCCTAAGCATACCCTGATGATGTTAATTGTCATTAGCTCTGGCCAGTATGCTTATATCCCGCTGTAGTTGGGTTCCCGATCTATTTCCGACCTATTCCCGACCTATTCCTGCCTGTTCCAACCATGACTTCACAGGGTCTTAGGGCCCGACCTATTCCGACCCATTCCCGACCTAATCCTGCTGTGTTCCAAGCGTGACTTCACAGGGTTTTTCTTCGGGCCCCGACCTATTCCGACCTATTTCCGACCTATCCCCGACCTATTCTGGCTTTGTTCCAACCATGACTTCGCAGGGTCTTTCTTGGGGCCCCGACCTATTTCCGACCCATTCCCGACCTATCAATTCCTGCTTTGTTTCAACAATGTTCCTGACGTATTTCGCTTTGTCTAACCATGACTTCACAGGGTCTTTCTTGAGTCCCAGGCCTATTCCCTACCACCTATTCAATTTGGCGCAGTTTTGGTCATTTCTTGATTTCAGTTGTTTTTTCAGGCCTGTGCTGTTGACAAGGTGGCCACAGCCCATTATTCGGATCAAAAAAAGGGAATTGTAAACCCCTTGCTTGGCTGGAATTTTGCGTGGCTAAACCCCGCTTATGAGCCTTTCGACAGGTCATTGAAACCCATCTTGGGTTGATTTTCATGGCTGTTTAGCCCACCTTCTGATCTGCTGGATGCCCGCGACTACCCTGACTAAACCCCTACCTCTAAACACCTGTTAAGCCCGTATGCCTAAGCATACCAAGGGCTACCCAAGGCATTACTATTAGTAGCAATAAGCCTCGAACGTAGCGATGCACGGGTGGAATCTCAAAACATCTTTTCACAGCTGCTTAAGCTGCTTAAGATTCATGCTGAGCTGACAACTCTTCCTTGCGGCACTCTTCCTAACTAAGATGATCTAGAAGTTCAACAAATATGCAGTTCATCGATCCTTGACTTGTGCTGTTCATGTCAAGAAGTACTGTAGAAAAAACGGCTGAAGCAGGCGGGACTGGCAGTATTCTCTTCAATCTCTGGAAGGCAATTTTACAGAAGGAAGTCCGGTCGACCGGAACAGGTGTTCGCATTTTTGAGGATAGCTCTTGCCATCCCGTCTCGCCTCTTTTTGCTCGACCTGCTTCAACCTCACCTGGTCGAAGGTCGCTTCATGTCCCTTCAAGAGCAAATCCGTCCCGGCCAGGCGCACTCTGGCGCACAAACCGTCAAAGGAACGGAGGGGGGGGGGCCGGCGAGACGAAGCGTGGCGACCTCGCCGACCTCGTCCTTTCTTCGGTCGACTCGTGACCCCTGGGTCCTCAGAAAACCGCCGGTGACCGGAGGTGGGCGGTGTAAAGCCACTGTGACAGCATATATCGAAACGAGGGTCGAAATGAAAGGGGCACTAACTATGTAGTTGTAACTTGTGGCAGGACTTCACCCACAGTCAAACAGAAATTCATCATCTCATCCCAGTCCATGTCGCTGGATGTAGACCCCACCTCCAGCCAATGGCTTTCACGTGGTCCACCAACGAAAGGAAGGTTCTGTAATTAGTCAGACGCCGAAGCCGCTGTAATGACTTCGGAGCCCACAAAATTGTTCCCAAAATTGGCTCTTGAGCACTGAAGCTTCAAAATTGCTGAATCGATTTGGATTCCAAAAACGCCAACGGCCTGGATCAACCTGGCCGAAAACGCCAAGCGTCGCCAAGCGTCGCAAGCATGCCAACTGCTCACACCAAATCTGTATCCTGGGACGAGGAAGCCTGCAGTGTGTGATACTCTAGAGTCTCTAGAGTTGACTTCGAGTAGGTCATCAGTATGCCTGAGAACATCTTCCAACTTCCAACCACACTAGCTCTCTTGCCACCGAAACAAGGATAGTTTCTTTGGTTGCTTGTCGTTTCTCACTGATCAATTTCAGTTGAGCTTCTTTGGAACTACCAAAGAAGAAAAGAAGCCAGCAGCCCAAAAATTGGAGGGTGAAATGATGTGAAATGCTTTCAAAACATGGCCTGTGGCTCCTCTCTCCGCAAGCGCAACCTTCAAAAAAACAGAACAAGACCCAGTTCAAAAGACCCAAACCCGGGCCTTGCGAGCCTTGCGACGAAGCTCCAAGCCCGTGAGGCTCGCCTGAAACACTGTCCCTAGTATCCTAGTAACTAGTAGCGACCATATCGAGTTGATTCAGAGTCGATGATTTGGTAAGTGCGTTTCGAAGCTGTTAGATTCAAAGGAATAATCTTGGTACTCGAAATTGAAACTCATCTGGGGAATTATCCAACTACTCTTTATAATCATGACAAGTAGAATTGGACACGATTGATAGCAATGGTCCAAATGGTCCTTGCTTTTTGGCCCCTCAACTCCAGAACACTTCACTGCACTGAGACTTCAGCTGTTTCCACGGTTGAGCTTTCTTGTGCCACTGATGACCACTGAGCCTCAGCACACGATCGAGACTGGGAGCTGGGTTTGGTGGGCACCACTGGTTTGGTGAGCAAAGGGATGCTTTTTCCCTATAGGCCCTAGACCTGTGACGAGCCAACCCCTTCTGCTGAAGCTCTTGGGAGAGACTGGAGCAAGTTTTTAAGAGATCCAACGGCCAAACCTGTATCCACTAGGTCCAAAGAGTGAAACGACCTCCACCTCCGCCTCAAAGAGTTCAGTATCTCTCGTCTCTGCCATGCTCTGCCATGCTCTCCCCAATCCGATGCCGCCCACAACGGGAGGCCGACCACAACGCGAGGTAGCTGATGAAGGTCCAGGCCTTGAAAGATGAAATGTCTGTCCAGTTGGAAGGGGAGAAGCCAGGGGGAGAAAAAAGAAAGGAAGGAGAAAAAGACAGCTCCAAGGTCCAAAGAGAAAGAAAAACTCTTCGACTGAACGGATCTCAGAAGGTTCAAGAAACACCGGATGTCAGGTTGAAGCACACACATGCCGTGCCATGAGAAGATGGTAAGAAGATGTAAGAAGAGAATGCTACACTGCACGATTGTACGAAAAATAGCTGGCAAGAAGCTACTAGGCTTAGATCTTTTCTCCCTTTCTTCATCTTTCTTCCTTCCTTGATAGGAATACAGCTTTGGAGACCACTTGGCGCTCTTGATTGATTTAACACTGCTGCTGCAGAGTCGCTACACTCATCAGGATGAGGAAGAAAATCTCGGATCGCAGACCTGTTCACAAAATTAACTTTTCTTATCTTTTCTTGAATATTTGAGACTGGTTTCTGAAGTCCTTCGTTTCTTTGTTCGTTTTTCAGGAAGAAGCCGCAAATGAACTTGCTCACCAGAGTCGGCTTCCTGAACAGTGCAAGCTCATAGCTGTTCGTCTTGCAAGGCAACCTGGTGGATTCGAATCTGAGTGGCGTGCTCGTAAATCGCTTCAATACCCTGAATGGCCTGCCACCTGAGTTGTCCCAGGCCATCGCTCGTAGGTTGGAGGCCGCTAGTAGGTTGGAGGCCATCGCTATTAGATGCTATTAGGTTGGAAGCCATCTCCTCTAGGTTGTCCGATCCCGATTTTTCAGCTGCTTTTGGCCCAACCGGCCGTGAGGCCAAACGTTTTCTCAGACTGATGCGTTGCAGGATCTGATCGAAAGCTGCTCTCGTCCCTGCAGCCCACATGTAGATACGAAGAGAAACAAGCAAAATAGGCGCATCAACACTCAAGGCATCTCAGGGCTCTTGCAGATGATTGGAGTAGTTGTTCCAGTAGTATGCCTCGAAACAAAACGCTGTCTCCTCCGTTCTCAAGCTGCTTTTTGTCTTCCCATGAAAGTAGGACAATTCACCTGAGTTGGCCACAACACTCCATCGAGTAATTGAGAGGAAGTCCATGATCACCTCCAACGCAACAGGGCTCGCTTCGCCACTTCGCTTCCACCGTTTGTTCCTTCATTTCGATCCTTGTCAACGACGGACCAACTCATCCCCTGCTGGACGTTGCGGTCCAATAAAACCAGCACAGGCCGACTGGCCTTTTTGGAAACCCACTCGACTCTCCAACAACCCTGGGTCAACGCCATGACGAAGCCATAGGTCACACACCCCGACCGACCCACCAACCGACCCCCGCCTCAAGGACTGCACCGTCCGCCATGGTTTCCACCTCGGTGCAACGAACGCGTTTCGTGCGGCGAAGGACTCGTGCGGCGGCGGAAAGCGGAGGACTCGTACTCGGCTCGGACGCCGTGCTCGTAGGGGGTGGCCCAAAAGGCCACAAACCACCTCGAGTGCTGCACACGGGTGCTGCACATGAGATCAGTCAGTGAGTCTGTGAGATCAGAGATCATGTCAGCTGAATCGAGCAGCTTCTGAACAGAACGATGTTGCAGAAGGTTTGGAGCTACCATGCAGTGATGAGAATGTCTCCATGTTCTGAACTAGTTGTCAGGAGAGTAAATGAGAAGCAAGTGCTTGCAAACATCCTCCAAGTGGCAAAAATAATGATGGCAACGACGAAAGGCCCATGCCTCACACATTCATATCAAGCAGTGTCAGCTAATCAACATCCCAGCATGTCCAATTCGGGCTCACACTGCAAATACAAACGGCTTTGAATTTGAAGGAATTTCAAACATCCTCGACATCGCGAATAGTTGACTGTTCGGCCACCGTTCAACTTCCAAAATGGATCTGGATCCTGTCATGATCCTTCCCTTTCGCCAAGTCGCGCCACGGGAAAGGTGGTCGAAACAGCGTAGCCCAGGCCAGAGGCGGCGAAGGAGACCAGACTGGGTCGGCCAGAGGGGCGGTGGTGAAGCGAAAGAGGCCATCGCTCTGAGGAGCAAGGACGCTACTGGGGGCTCCTGGCCTTACTACTAGGAACAAGAAGCTACTAGTAACAAGTACATCGCTTCTAGTAACAAGTGCCTTACTAGTAGTAACAAGGACGCTAGTAGGGCTCCTGGCCTTACTACTAGGAGAAGCTACAAGGAACAAAGGGCATCGCTACGAACGGAGCGATCGGACGCTATTAGGTTGGAGGCCATCGCATGCCACCTGGTTGGAGGCCATCGACCCAGTTCCGTCTTCCAGCTATTTCGATGTATTGAGTTGTAGTTGTAGGTCCGAGTTCCGTCTGAGATCTGAGTCTTAGAGTCCGAGCACGAAGGGCATGAAATAGAGCTCGAAGGAAATGACTGGCTGCCTAGTGGCTGAGACTGACCCCAAACAGAATCTGTGGATACATTTGGACCTGATCATGTAATAGATGGCGGCCAGGAGGAAGCACTGCAAAAGGACATCCAACCTCAAAGAGCGGATGACAGGCGTTTCTTGCGCCGGTCTCGCACCGAAACCGACGTCCGTTTTTGGACGCCCGTGAAACCGAACGTTTTGGTTTGGACACGGTTCCCCACGTGTTGATGAGGATCTTGGACAGGAAGAAGGCAGAGATGTTCAATCCGCTCTCACGCTCACGCCAGAAGACGGGTCTGTCCTGACGCGTCTGACGCAAAAACGGCACGAAGACGGGGCTAAGACTATCAAATTGAAGGGCGGAATATTAGGGGGCGGTTTTTTCTTCAACAACGCGGCTGCAAGGAAGATTGATTGAGGCCTATTGAGGCCTTCAGCTCGACATTTTCTTTGAACACACGACGACTGGACGACATTCCCATTGAAACTCGCTGAGATACTGAGGCCCAAACTGCGCTGAAAACGTTCAGGCAAAAGACGGCCGTCAACAGGGCCTTGGGCAAAAACATCCATTGCGACTGACGGCCAAAGCACTTTGAGTTCTTGGTCCCGACCAAAGTGGTGTGCAAATTCAGGAAAGGCCTCAAGCGTTGGCCCGTCATGTGGACTCCAACATAACCTCCCCCAATTGAATTGAAAATAATTGAAAAACATCGTCTTTAAGCTGATTGAAGAAGTCACTTCATTCTGACGGGACGACCCGACAAGGCGTCCCGACAAGATCTGCCATTCCTTCTCCTTCACCACGAAGGTGTCCATCAAGCCCTCAAGGACGAATCGGCACATCGAATCGAGCGCGCGGGTCAGTCTCGGTTCTTTGTGTGCATGGCTTCAGGAACAAGGTGCACGACTACTAGTAACAAGAAGCTACTAGTAGCAAGGTGCCTTACTAGCAAGAAGCTACTAGTAACAAGTGCACTACTAGTAGCAAGCACGCTACTAGTAGCGATGCACTTGTTCCTAGATCTTCTTCCGGGCTTAGACATTGACCAGGATCGCAGATGAGCCGGAAATCACGAAGAGGAAGAGACCACGGTGCCAGGAATGACCTCACTGAGCCGGGTCACTTGCGTTCAAGCACGGGGCAGAAGATGAAAGCCCCCTAATGAGGCCCTTCATGCGTGAAATGAACAGTGGATGTCTGAAGGACTTCTATGGGGCTCAAAATGAACTCAAACTTGTGCCAACAAAAATCACCTGATACATCCTGATATATACCTTGGGGTTTCTCTTTAATCTCAGCATCCAACGCCACCATTGAATAGACCCCCGGTGTAGTAGCCTTGGCCGAAAACGCGCCGAATCTGCTGAAAACCTGCTGAAAACGTTCGTCCCTAGGTTCGCAGCATGAAGAGCTGACGCCGGAATCCCGGCGGCTTGCTATTGCGCGCCTCGCTGAGCAGGCGTCAGCACAAAGAAAACCGCGGTCCTTCTAACAAGAGGTGGTTTTCCTCAGGTGGTTTTCCTTACTAATACCTCCAGAGAAGGTAAACTCGAATATCGCACCAATTGAGAGCCTCCTGTAGCTTGTTGGGGGGAGGGGGCATCATCCATGAGTCCATCGATTGAGAGCCCAGCATGTTTGCGCAGGTTGTGAGCGGAAGTGAAGCTCTTGGTCGTCTTCAATGATCGAGCCGATCGCCGAGCATGGCCATCCGCCACCTGCCGGTCACGCTCGCGACTCGCGTCGCGCGCGGTCGCTCGCGGGCGCGCGCAAACGGAAGCCTCCCAGCTCAATTTATCACTGCTGGGAATCACCGTGAACTCTGAACCTTGAAATGTCACATCAAACAATTAAGCTCAAGGCTTACAGCCATCATCTGAGCCCTGTACATGAGGGAGAATCCGCCAAGGCAACACCTCAAATTCGCCGGCTCAGCAGAAGCAAGCACAATTCGATTCAAAACGTCCCGTTCCACAAAGGTTCAACTCGGTTCAGCTCAAAAACACATACCACTAGGCTAATTCGCTCAAGAAATTCAAGATATGTCGACTGGGAGACAGCGAACCGCCTGTCAGTCTCTTCTTCCGCGTTCCCCACGGCTTCGGCTTTCCAGGCCCCCGGCGCTGCTTTGCGATCGCCTCACCAGCGCTCGAGACGGCGTGGAGTTTTCCGCCGCGTTTTCGGAGGAGCAATCGGATCGCGAGGCGTCGCTCCGGCGCAAAACAAGGCCAGAACGTCATTGGGATCAATTCGCCTCGCACTGCTCAGTCGAAGGATTGCAGTCCGAAGAATTGCAGAAGAGCTGCTGAAATTGCAACTTGCTTGGCTCATTGTTACTCTCTATTGGTGTCGTTGTTCTGTCCAAATGTCCCAACACATTCAGAATAGTGGTTGAGTGGCAAGCACCTTCCAGACTCATGAACTTCATTCATGAGCCTTCTTAAGAAACGCTACTTCGCTCAATAAGTGTGGGGAGGACATCTATATGGGATCAAAACCAGAATACGTTCAGCGTTTTCTCCGTCCCCCCGACCTCGACCACACAGAGCGTGTCCGCGGTGAGAGCTTCCGCAGCGTCGCCTCCTCGATCGAACCTCACTCGCACAGTCGCACAGGAGGTCAATGAAACGGCATCGAAAGTCACCAGGCAATCGGAAGTGCCTCTTGTGGTTCACGAGTCATAGAGTCATAGACTTTGGCTAAGTGAGTGGTTGTCCATAATTACTTTCTTTGCATCCATGTCTTTCGGATACTGTGTGGGTCTAGATTTGGCTAACATATCATGCCAACATTGCGCGAAATGATCGAAATGAGAGTGGATCAGTATCTGCAAGCAACTTGTTCCAAACCATTCCAAACCTGTAGGTTTGCAACCTACTGGCCATCACAGAAGCACCACCTGCGTTAAAACCACAATCATCCATCACTGCAGGTTGGCAGCCTACAGCGCATCAACAAACATCCAGTAAATCATGACTAGGAATGTTGGTTCTCTGGCGCTGCAGGTTCGCAACTCACAGTACGATTGCTGATTTGCAAGCGCGCTTTGCTGTAGCTTAAAAACCTAAAGATCACCACCATCATCCAACTCTGTTGACTTGTCTGGCACCCTACAAGCATACAAGCTAGCACTGCTTGCTAGATCCTTTTTTCTCTGTCGCTGCAGGCTCACAATCCATAGTTCATCAAACATGCATCACAAGCATAATGATTTGCAACCGTGCTTTTGCAAGGCTGTAGGTTGGCAACCTACAGGCGACACAATCTATCATTGATCAAAAGAGATTTGGTCATCTGACGCTGCAGGTTTGCAATAACAGTTCATCAAAAATGCACAATAAGCATCATGAACTGTGCTTGCTGACTGGCAGCCTACAGGCATACGATCTATTGTTCATCATTAGCACATGGTTTCTTTGACACTTCAGGTTCGTAATCCACAGCTCATGGAACGCATCGTCAGCATAATGATTTGTGACATCATTTTGCAAGGCTGTAGGTTGGCAACCTACAGGTCACCACCATCATCCAACTCTGCTGACTCGCAGCCTACAAGCATACAATCTATTATTGCTGACTAGAGTATTGTTTTTCTGACGCTGCAGGCTCACAATCCACAGTTCATCGAACATGCATCACAAGCATTTTAATGGTTTGCAACTGTGTTTTCGCGAGGCTGTATGTTAGCAACCTACAGTTGAGACCAAAAATGCTGGCAAGCACCCGACTAAGTACAGCCCATCAACATAGTATCCAGCAGATCGTTACCAGGAACTTTGGCGCAGAACATCAACTAACCATCAGACCATTGTAACGCGGCATTAAGTGTCATGATCTGTGAACATCATCGTTCTGATCGTCACAGCACCCCGCGTGGAGAAGAGAAAACAAAGTCTTCAAAGTAGAAACAATACGGCAAGAATCAAAAGCAGATTGCCTTACTAGTGTCTTGTGCAAATGAGTGCGAGGAAGGATCGACCGATCCCAAAATAAATGAGTGTGAGAAATGCAAGTGATACTCGATGTAATCATAATGTCAGCATTGGAACAACAAGCTAAATGATATTCAAGACGCTTCGCGTCGACAGCCGCCCACACCGCGCACGAACAGCCGAAGTTAGTGAAGTGGAAGTAGCCATCTAGGCGCCAGGTTGGGGACAAGTGCAGCCATCTAGGTGCCAGGTTGGCTGTCTTACGGCTGCGTTGGAGCCATCTTGGGGCCAACTTCGTCTACCTTAGACCTTGGAGCCCATAGTGGTGATACAAATTCGGCATTGCCAAAAGCCATCCAAGAATACACCTCCAAAACGCTCTCCCCAGTGGCCCTGCAGCCGAGCAAGAATCAACGCAGCAATCACCCCAAAACACAAAAATTCATCCAAAACGCTCTCCCCAGTGGCCCTGCAGCCCAACCATAGCCGTGCACGCGCGAAAGAAAAGGCACCCCCCCCAGCAGAGCTATTTGCATAGGCGGCAGAGCTCAAGAGCCCCAATAGCACGCCCTGCACCGACAAGCGGTGTGGGCGGATTTAGCTAGGTTTAAGCCACAGATGTGTTTGCTACTATACAACTAACATGATATTGTAACGTGTCAGATTCAACCATAAGTGATGCTCTACAACTCCTGCAAAGAGGGGAGTCATCAAGGTATTTATTCTCTCTCAGTGTATGAGTCTTTGGGTCAAGTTGTAAGTGACCTTCAATGGCGATATAAAATAGAAACAATAAGCTACAAGGAACAAGTGCATCGCTTCAAGTAACAAGTGCCTTACTAGTAGTAACAAGAAGCTATTAGAAACAAATGGTACCTTCGTGACCCGGGTCGTCCAGTTTCGTACGTTTCGGGTCCCCAGCGGACCAAAGCTTGGCGAGGCACCTGTCAGGTTCGACTGCAAGCGGGTTCGGTTTCAGAAATGCTCCAATGCTCGCTCACGGGTGGAATCTCTGTCAAATGCAGCTGTTCCATCCTTGCACCTAAACGTTTTGGAGATGTCAAGTTGTGTTCCGAACAAGATCCTCCTCCCAGCCCAAAGGTCAGGTTCGTGCCCGAACCTCACCAATCGCGGAGCTGTATTCGCTGCTGGTGTGGCTACAAGAGGATCCTTGCAAGAACCAAAAGTTCGAGCAATTCTGCAAGAGACGGATCAACTAAAGAAATCAAAAAGAAAATGGTAAGGTTGATCCGGTACCGTTGGACCTTTCCTGTGGGTCAGGTCGCAAGGTGGGGGGTCGGTTTTGGAGACAAGGGACCTGGCCTTCTCCTTCACTGGACTCTTTCCATCTCCTGTTATGAAGAGGTTTCGCTCTAAAAACTCCACCACAACGCATGAACAAATTTGGACGCTACTAGGAGCAAAGGGCATCGCTACTTAGGAGCTTTCCAAATGGTTCTTGCGCGAAGTTGTAGACTCTGATGGTTGGCTTTCACGTGTTTTGTGCCAAGCGAAGCTTTCCTCCCCCAATGAGCTTTGGAAGGGCCTCGGCAAAACAAGTGCCAAAGATTGCAAAAGGGCCTTTGGATGCCTTCGGATTGATCCAAATCTTCAAGTCTTTTCGTTTGTAATGGGACATCCTCAAGTCTTCTTCTCTTCTTCTTCTTCCGATGCATCTCTGCCACCGCGGTCCAACCTCAGTCATTCATGACTCGGGCCGCGGCTCAGACTGCTCGCCTGCCAGTGCTTGATCATGGCTCAATCAACAGAATTCATGTGAGCTTCGATCAAAATTCTGAGATTACTCATGGACATCTGATTGTTCTGACTAGGATCCTTTGTGGTTTCGATGTTACAACTCACAGGAAATAATATAGTATGACTCAGTATGACACCCACAAGCCAAAAATCATAAACAATGATAAACAACAAAGTTATACAAAATTAATGAACACACGTTCTCTTTCACCTCCCCCTTCCCGCGTTTTTCGGCTTGATGTCCGACCTTCAGCTCTTCGCTCAAACTGCCATGCAGCCCACGAGGGCCAGCCACCTGTAAAGCCTCGTGTTCGCGTCGGCGCGAGCGCCGGCGCTCGGTCGAAGGACGAAACGCGGTTCACGTGCAGAATCTCGATGAAACGTCGCTTTCGCAAGAAGGATGAAAGCATGATGAAAGCATGATGAAAGAAGATGGTATTAGCTGGAAATGACACCGAGTTTGTGCCTGCGAAGGCGCCTGCTGCAGGTTCAAGCGCGGAATGGCATGAGCCTCAGCGTCAAAACGGTTTAATCCTCTGGCAACGGCTGGAGGAGGAGTGCTAAGCTTCAAACACTACCACTACCTGAGTGTTGACGAAGCCTTAGGGCCACTGATCAGACCATTGGAACTCAGCTCGGCCAGAGTCTAAAGGATGCTACTAGTAACTAGTAGCTCCTGGCATCGCTACTAGGAACAAGAAGCTACTAGGGGCTCCTGGCCTTACTACTAGTAACAAGGACGCTACTAGGAGCAAAGAAGTTTAAAATGTTTCCCTCGCCGCCTTTCTTATTCCGTCCCAGCTTTGAGGCGCAAACAAGGTCAAAGAGCCGCAGTCCTCTTCGATGAATCGACGCTCCACGCACGGAACCCTGACCCCTTCGATCAGAGTTGAACTGTATCAGATTTTGGGGTCTGGGATGCTCTGGGACGGTCCGTGTCGCTCAAATAAACATCATTCGCGGCGACAGAGGTGCTGCAGGTGATGACCCAAAGCCATCCCCATGGAGGATCGGACGAACGGAGCAAGGACGCTACTAGGAGCAAAGGGCATCGCTACTAGGAGCAAGGACGCTACGAACCGGGCTCCTGGCATTACTACCAGGAGGAAGGACGCTAACTAGTAACAAGTGCATCGCTTCTAGTAACAAGTGCCTTACTAGTAGTAACAAGAAGCTATTAGAAACAAGGGCATCGCTACGAACGGAGCAAGAACGCTACTAGTAACAAGGTATGGAAGACAGATATGGAAGTACATGGTCCTCAGCTTCACTTCTGCGCGAAGGTCTCCGGTGCCTCAAGCAAGCATGTGAGTGAGTCCTGGCGGGGGGGCCTCCCTTTTTGCAAAACTCCAACTCCAAAAACTGTTGAATTATTATCTGAGTATTGCGTTCTCTCCCATTCTCTCCCTTCCATTGCCTTCCATCCGAAATTGGTTTCTCTACGGTCGCTGTCTGTTTTGTTTCGGGCACCCGTGCTCTCGTGCTCGCACGGTGAGCGTGGAAGCTTGGAGCTTCAGCAACTCCTCCATCATGTCCTTCCAGGCGGACTCACGAAGTCAGGACCAAGGCACTGAGATGGCACGAAGTCAGGAGATGGAAATCACCAGTGCCACAACGTTCTAAAAGATTGGGCATGGGTGCTGTAGGAGTGTCATGTGTACTGCCTACACCAGTGCCTGGATCTTCGAACACTCAAACTCCCACCAGTAAAGAGCAGCTGAAATGGGTTATGCGTGGTCATGTGCAAAAAAAGCTCACCATGTCAGGTGTTTGAACTACTTGCGGCCTCACAAGAAAGATATGTTCAGCATCTCTAAGGTGTAGGCAGTATAGACACTGGAGTTCAGCGAGCAGGCCCGCTGCCTAGAACAAACTACCTGAAGGACCTAGTTCAGCATGCTCAAACATCACAAGACGCCACACTTAGTATTGACTTGATTTTTCACCCCCGTGTGTCTTCAAGTCTATACCATGGTCCTCGGCTGCACCGTAGACATGGTTCACCTGCACGATATGGTCCGCCTTCTTCAGCTTCAAGCCTGCAATCGCTGACCAAATAAATCCCTGGACATATTGATAAATACTGAGCGCATCAATATTGATGATGATACTGGAATCTTGTTTGACCGCTTACAATTCTTTTTTTAATGACCCACCGTCCACACTCTTGATGTGATCAAGGCAGATCAGCGATGTGATTGAACACGCACTTGCAACCAAGAGTGGTTTTCACACCCGCATCAAACGGATGTGCGTGTGCCAGTCAGCAAGATTGACGAGGCGGTCCTGGATTGGCCATGTTCCAAGCTTCGATGGTGCCACCCTCACCCACGAATTTCACTGTCAGCATATCATTCTCCTGGAAACCATCACATGTGTCTACACTATAATAGCTGAACATAGACCAGAATGCTTGCCTGGTGGAAGTCGGCCGACAAGGCACCAGCTGCCAAGAAGACCACAAACCTGAAAGAAAAACCAAGAAACTTGTGACATCAATCTGAGAAATTCCACAGACCGCGGTCTCCCCGCGGACTACAGAAAGAATTGGAAGAGGAAAGCCATTCTTTGCTCGGCTCAAGGCTCTGAGGGTCGCCGGGCCTCCAACCAATCCAAACAAGTCCAACGCCATTAAGCTACTAGGAACAAGTGCATCGCTTCTAGTAACAATGTAACAAGTGCCTTACTAGTAGCAACAAGAAGCTACTAGTTGGATCCTCTAAGGTATTAAACTAAAATTATAATTAGTATAGAATTTGTAGTAACTTAACAATGTCGCTCGGCCCTCCTGAGGACCTTCCGGACCTTCCGGACGGATCTTCGGGTTTCCTCTCCCAGCCGCCTTCGACTTGCTCGTGGTGGCCATACTCAAAGAGCTCTTTGCCTCCGAACACCACGAGCAAGTCCGGCCGAGTGCGTCAGGTGTTCGGCCAGTTACTCACACCGCTCAGGCGGGCACCGGGAGGAGCGCGCCAGCCGCGGACCGGTCATCCACCTCCTGTGGCGTGAGCGTGGAGCAGACCGGGTGGACGGGGAGGGTCCGGTGGCGGTGTCCTGCATCTCGGAACGCTCGGAAGCAGCCAAGACCTCAGTCTCGATCATCCAAGCGGCAGTCGGAAGCGCTTTCGGCAGCGCCCCAATCTGAACTCTGATTGAGTGCCATGCTAACTTGGGATATTCATAGATCGTCTCACTTCCTGCTTCCTGCACAGCTGAGGAAAAGTCTGAAAAAGTGACACTACACAGCACAGCACTCCACAAAAAACCTCTATTCGCAGTCATCTTTATGCTGGACATGATTTTATGCAGACCTAATCTCCCAACAAGCCTGCATTCTTGCTTTTGTTCCACAATCAGATTATTGAGGGAAGGGACCGTATCAATTCCTATCATGATCAATAGCAAACGCGGCCAAAACCCACCTCGTTTGTAAAGTCTGTCGTGGCTATGAGCTCGGTTTCCACAATATGATCTGCCTTGGCTGTTAAAAGCCCGGTCGGAATCTATGAAATCCAAGAATTCTCAGAGTCTCTGTCCAAGAACTGCTACGAACATCACAAGAACGGCAAAGACCGCCTGCTTGTCTCGAAATGCTTGTCGACAAAGCAAGGGACAAAGCACTAGTTCACTAGTTTGTAAAGTTTGTAGCACAAGAAAGCCCAGTTCAGCAAAAGAAACAACCGCGAAAGCATGCATGATTATGTTCTTCTTGAAACCAAACACCCCCGTGTTTCTTGTGCCCTACAAGTATGATGCTATATGCAGCTGAACTTCTGAATCCTCTGCCTGTGAGCACATCCTCGAGGGCCTCCAAAAGAAGGAAGCGAGTCCGTCTCGGACCAGTTTGCCCACAAAGTCTGTGTTGAGACCAGTGTTGTGCACAGCTGCGAGGTTTTCAACAATGTCGTTCAGCCTATTTGTTGGGCACGCATGGAAAATCACACACGTGGGTCTGACACATTGGCATGTTCCACAAAGTGGAGACACTGCTACATACATGAACAGAAACATCTGCTGAAGAAAAAGGACTCCTTCCTCCATGGCCAAGAAACACTTCTATAACCAAACTGAATGAATCCCAAGCATAAAAACCAACTCATCCTCTATAGCTAACTCATGCTAACTCTAGTCTTCATACTTTCAGCCACCCGTCCACTCCATCTCAACGACATCTGTGACTCAACGCTCCGCGCTCGGCGCACGGATCACCGGTTCGCCGTCTCTGGGCCCTCGGGCTCATCACAGACGGCGCCGTGCGTCGGATCTGCGGAGAGCTTCCTGGGCTCCGGCTCCACGAGCACGTCCTTCGGAGCCTCAGCAAACGGGGCTCGGCTCGGACGGCGAAAAAGGGGTCGTTTTTCGTCGGATCCAACGGTGGACCGGATGTGACCGATGTGGAGGTCGGTTCAACACACGGCGAGTGTGAAAGAAACTGGGCGAAACGGACATTGTCTTCCTCCTCGAGGATCATGGTTGGCAGTCGCCTCCCCCCCAAAAAAATGCATCAAGTGAAGTTGGAGCTACCATGCGTCCTGTGATGAAAGAGCATAAGAACCACATCTGTGTAATCGTAATGATGGCATATACGGCCATTCCTTTCCGAGGTGTGCTGCACTCAATCCCAGCCTGCCACCAGGACCAACTGCACTGCGCGCTCGTTCCTGCCACGCTCGACCGCGTCTGTGAAATGGTACAAACAAAACTCTTGTCGTCCACAGTCCATGAAGATGAAAAAGGAAAACAAAACCTCCTAGTAGCGATGCCCTTTGCTACTAGTAGCTTCTTGCTCCTAGTAGTAAGGCCAGGAGCCCCTAGTAGCGTCCTTGCTCCTAGTAGCGATGCCCTTTGCTCCTACTGGACTACTATCTCAGCTCTTTCCCGCTCAAGCCCGAGAAAAGGCCGCGTTTGGTTTTGGTCCGCCTCGACTTTCTCCTCGGGCTCTTCTCTCGGACTGCTCATGGGTGATGTCCTCACCAGCAAGCGCCTTATCTAAAGCAGAAAAGCTCACATCAGGCCAGGCACTCAGTATCTATGTTTTTTCAACATCATGATTCTCAATAGTAAGCACATCTGGGCTGTTCGGCGGTGGCGGTGGCTTGTTGGCCTCTCAAAAACGGAATGCCATTAGACTCTTCCGATGCGTCCGTTCGGTCGAACAGTGCAGCGCCTTCTTGGCGATGGCCTTGGGCTTCCGCCGTAGCTCTTTGTCAGATGCGACCACCTAAGGAGAGCTTCATAGAGTCGAAAACTCCGTCGTGGGCCAAGGATCTTCCAAAGACTCGCCTAGCTGGTGACACCTTTCAGCTCCTGACACCCTGCAAGCTCGCCAAGAACTCGACAACCTGACGGACTGAGACAGGTGGTCCGCTTTTGCGCGAAGAAAGAAAACCCCAGGAGCGACCTTCCGCGGGGCGTGAGTCTGACACATTGGAAACACCACTGGTATATATAGGTCTGTCACAGAAAATCTGTTGCACCCAAACCACCCCGTTTGGTGTTGAAAGTTCTTCAGGTCAGGCGGCAGGCAACTTACATAAGTTCAGCCCCATTTGTTCAGGGGTTCCAAGGTCTTTGTTCAACACTCTCAACATCTCTCGACCAATTCTATCCCAACCCGCATTCCCTGCCTCTTTCTTTGTTGCGACACAGGCAGAAGGTCCACCAATACGTTTTAGCAGCTCACTGACGGCCTGAACACTTGCTCTGCATCTTCGCGGAAAAGAACAACCTGCAGGTGTACCATGCGCCTCCCTCACGTCACTGTCATCGTCCTGCCACGAGGTAAAATAGAGCTTGAGACACGTGACACATGTAGTTCAACACTCAGCAAAAGGCTCCACTGGTCGGAAGGCCAAATCAGCCGAGTCTCCTCTTCATCAATGACACTGGCCTTCAACAGTCGAACAAAGTCCTGCAGCAACGGGCATTTTTAGGTGCTTTTAGTTAAGCTAAAAACATGTGTTAATCCTTTCAGGCCAAAACGCAAAAAAGAAGCCCATCCATTTAGCCATCCATTCAGTGATCCATCTTCATCAGTCGGACGGTACGGGTACGTCCTCTTCCCGCATCACACCTTCGCCTAGCTTTTCGCACACTCAGAATGTCACATGTGGAAGCCTCGTTGTTGAGACTTTGTTGGACTTTCTCGCTGAGCGCCCCCAACGACGAGGATCCATGGCTGATGGCGCATTGTGATAGCTGATCCGAGGCCTTGTTGGGAGCAACATACATCTCCATCCAGTACTGGAAATAACATGAAATAGATTGAAATAGCCAATCACTACAAAAAGGGAAAGAACACAATCCCAGATTTGGGATTCAGCTCTCCCCATCTGAAGACGCAGCCAGTCATCATCCAGTCGGTTCACCAACTCCTCTCCGGCAACTTTTCATCATATTTCCCCCTTTCGCTCACATTCCACAGCACCGTCCACATCCCGTCTGCCAATGTCTCCCGTGGCTCGTCCTGCCACTCGTCTACCTCCAGCATCGCTTGCTCTGCTTCCTGGAAGCGACTCCCGCTGCAGTCGCAAGCGAACGAAGCGAACGAGGCCGGTTCTGCCCACGCCCGAGCCCAGCGGCTCCAGCGGCTCAGGCGGTCCGAGGCTCACGCCCGGGCTTTTCTCTGGACGCGGTCTTTGTTCAACTGTGAGCGTAGCAGGGATGAAACGCACTGCAAAAGGTTGAGATCATGGATATCGCGAGGAACACAATACCACTACCATCATCTACCATCCATTACCTTGCAAACTGTCGCGAATTCCTACGTACTACATGAACACAATTTCACGATGGTGGTGTTACGCTTCCTGTCAGTGCGCCTCCCAAATGTCAAAGAGCATCTCTGGCACAAAGTGTGGGATCTTCTGGTTTGGCACCTGCCCAGCGAGTCTTCGACACCTTCCCTCATCCACCTTCCGCCCCCTTTGAGGTGCATTTCTTCTCGAGCGCCTCACCAGAGATCAGATCCATAAACCAATCGGCCGGGTTTTCGGATTTGGGCATCACAAATCCCAGGCCTTGGGCGAAGAATTGGAGAAGCACTTGAATTGCATCGTTTGTGCAATGTTTGTGCACTGGCATGCTTGCAACACTCAGGTGCTGGGTCTTCGACGCTCAAAGTACCTGCCCACCGGGTCATTGCTTCATGGGCAGCTTTTCTGAACAGCCAAAGGGGCACAGCTTGGCCGATTTGGGTGGCCCAAAGTAAACGGTCCGGCCTCTACAATGGAGAATAACAAGACCAAGAGCGAGCTAGGCCAAACGAACGGGTCATGCATGTCATGTCGTGGTCAGGGGTGACCTCCTTTGCCCAGCAGGAGGACGTCGTCGAAGAGCGAGAAGAGCGAAAACCGTGGCCTTGCGCCAGCTAAGACAAGACTTCGGCGGCTAGGAATGGAAAGTCTGGACTGGACAGAAGTTGAAATTCGGACCAATTGGATCTACATTCATCGACACTATACAAGGAAACAGAATGAAATCGCATATTGCCTTTTTGGTGGTCACCAAGAGTGTGGCGTTTGAAGAAAGTAAGAACTGAACAATACCCCTGCTACGCAACAAATGAAAATCCAGTTTGTGACAAAGCGCTTGAAATGGCTGAGGCATCTTGAACGATGCAAACGGTTAAAAGTCTCTGAGACTTCAACTGATGGACCACCAACACGCTCGTCATACCAAGCCTCGGCTCGTCGCGCAGCGGTTTCTCAGCAGGTTCTCCGACCAGTTCGACTCGACTGGGCGCAGACTGACTCATTCGCTTCAGAGATTGGACCTTGAATTGCAAGTCTGCAAAACGGCGACAAACATGACATACAGTGGCAAAAGGAGCGCAAAAGAGTCGCCACCAAACAAGAAACAGCCCATCCGCAATCTGACCATCAGAAACCCCATGATGGAGCTCCGAGCTGGCCAGAAACGGACATGATGGGGCCCAATGGGTAGGGCCCATGGGAAACGACCAAACGAGCGTAGAGGCCAAGCTCCGAGCGATGGCCAACGAGCTCGCCGCATCGAGTCCTCACCGGGTGGGGAGCCAAACGGCCGACGGGCTGCGATGGGAACGAGCTGTGGGATCCGCGCCTGAGGTTGGCTCGTCTAAGAAGAGCATGGTGGGATCCGCGGCCAGTTCCAAGCCGATGCTCACACGTTTGCCTGGAAAAGAGATTGAAAAGGATCGAAGGAAAACATCAAAGGTGTCCTGTTCGGCAATAAGTAAAAAAAGAAAGACAGAAAGGAAGGAAAACACCTTCGCGGTTCCAAGTGTCTGAAGAAAACAACAAGAAAAGGTCTAAGATCAGACCTTTGGACCCAAACTTTGCATGGGTTCCGAAGACCAAAAACACCCTTTGCTCGCTTCAGCCAGGGCACGTTGACCTCCAGAGATGCCACGGTGTTCCAAGCCACCAACGATACTGGAGGAAATGAGTGGGGAACAAAGCCAACATCAGCAACACAGGCACCTGGATGGCATGAAAGTGTCAAACCTTCCATGTTCTTCTATGATACACCAGCAGAATGCCTCGAGTGAATAATTCTGCGGACATTGTCCTTTTAGAGGTGTGGCATCAAATTGGCAATCAACAAGCCGGTCGTTTGCTTTGGGTCCTCTCAATCCTCACAACTCTCCATCCTCACACCTCGCGTCTCCCGAAGAAACGACTCAGCTCGTCGGAGTGTCCTGTTCTGCAGTCCATCGAGCTGCATGACTTTGAGTACATCTTCAGCGATGAGCCTTGGAGGACCCGAGACCCAGCTCGAAACGCCCGGCGCGGGCCGAAAACGGATCCTGTCAACGTTGGGGTGTAGGAAGGGGGTGCCAATGTGGGTCAACGTTGCTGGTGACGCGCTCAAAGAAAGAAAACTCAGCAAGAATTCAGACTCGAAGCTGAAGATGCTTGAATGACATATTCTGGAAGGAAACGATGACAAAAGGGACAAAATCTGATCTAAGTGCCTTGCAAAAGAGTGAGGAAGACTAAGGTCAAGGCTTTCGTGTGTTGGCCTTGGAAGCGTTGGTGAGAATCAAACCCTTGGGGGGGATGTTCTGGAAGCCCCAATGGACGCGCCGTGGCCACTTGACCGCACTCCACTAACAATCGAAGCGTGCAACTTCACACCAGTACGTGTCGTGACAACAGGCTTTGCTTTTCTGAACTTGTCTAGTTCTCAATTCTTGGCACTTAAGTATTTGTCAAAGCAAAACTCTCACGGTACGAGTTCTTGTTCGTCCAATCACCCTCCGTCCGAACGGAAAAAACACCCCGAAGCGGACCAAACGAGGGGCATCGGTGTCGTAGGCGTTCCTCAAATCCGCTGAAAAGCGAATCTGCTCTCCCACCTGGGTGGGCCAGAACTCTTAGCAACAACTCCTAGACTACGTCCAGTACAAAGATCGGACAATCTTCATTGGGGGATCATCTTAAGATCAAGCAACGGACGAACGACTCGAAAGCTACGACTTCAGACTCAGAGCCCTGCTGTAAGTCCTTCATGCACCACATCTTCCTGCAACACGGGCGCATGGCACCCAGCAGACAGACGCGGCACTTGGTGGCAAGGGGGGTGGCACTGCTGGGCCTAGAATCCTTTTTTAAGAGTGCTTATTGGTCTTGGTATTTTGCTGAAGGGCCGTGAAAACCAGTTCATACAGAATGCTGGTGATGCCAAAAGGACCCCTTTGCATCACTTGCAATTTTTATTGGATCCCGATTGTTTTTGGATAGATTGCGCCGAATTGAGGACGGATCTGGTGGCCCCAGGGTGAAAGCCTTCGGTCTACTGTTTGACCCAAGGCGATCCATTGACATCGACGATGCAGTTGAGAATGAGTTGAGATATCTTGAAAGGAAAAAGGAATGAAAGCTTGACTCCCCCACACTGCCCAGCATCCAAACTGATCCATACAGCCGATCTCCTGGGGAACGAAGCCCATGACCGTCTTGTAGTCATTGAAATCGCCCTCTTGTCCATTAAAGCGTACCACCCTGAGAGCCGCCACGCGAGAGCTTTCACCACCCAGTCGAAACGGAAGCTCCAAGGTGGAGGCCCTGAAGCGGTGGCGTAGGAGGCCTCCGAGAAAGGACCGAAACCCGATGCCTGCCTTCTTGATGTTTGAATGCTTTCTCATGGTCTTAGGACTTGGATGGACTTCGACATCACTTTCATACCTTGAATGACCTTTTCCTTCCTTTCTTTCCTTGGTGATGGTCGGATGATGGACTGATGGGCATGCTGCCAGCGAAGATGCTTGTGATTCCAGACCTGGTTTTTGGGGTCTCTACTGACTCATTGAAGTCAAAGTCACAGCCAGTCCCAATGGAAGGTCTTTAAAATTACCAAACACAGGGGCTTGGTTCCAATTTCTCCTGTGAACGACTTCTTTGTACTTTAGCTGCGAGAAACTCCTGCATGCCGGCCTTGCCACAAAGAACATTCATAAGGCCTCAAGTGAGAGCACAACTCTGTCCATCAGCAAACTGACTCAGTCGCCCATGTCTCGTACTGCGATGCCATGGTCAACAGGGCTCGCCCTCATCTGTCTACGTCCACCGTGCCATACCGTGCCCATCCTCGACCCTTCGGGTCAATCGAGCTGGTCAGGTGATGGGGGGAGGTGGAAATGTCAGCCTTCAATTTCATTCGCCTCTACAAACCTCTTTCCGATCCTCGAGGCTTCTGCAACTAATAGCTTCTTGTTACTACTAGTAAGGCACTTGTTACTACTAGTAAGGC
>CAXAMN010003880.1:227192-242065 GCA_963970005.1 Durusdinium trenchii
TCCTAGTAGTACGGCCAGGAGCCCCTAGTAGCATCCTTGCTCCTAGTAGCGATGCCAGGAGCCCCTATTAGTATCCTTGCTCCCAGTAGCGATGCCAGGAGCCCCTACTACCGTCCTCTTGTTACTGAACAATCGAAGAAATTGGGTTCCAAATGGTGTCCAATTGAAGAAATCGTCTTAAGACTTGGCCAGGAGACATAGGAGTTCGGCTTGAGACCTGAGAGAGATCATCTTTTCATCTTCTTTTTGTAGCTTCTTGTTACTACTAGTAAGGCACCTGTTACTACTAGCGTGGCACCTGTTACTAGTAGCTTCTTCTTGAAGATTCTTTTCATCTTCTTTTTCGATCTTTTTCGGGCCCCCTGCAAACTTGAAGCCCAGCGGTTTCTGCGTAAAGTTCACCTCCACTTCCTGGGGGCAGAACCGCTCGAGGACGGTCGAGGGCGGTCGGATCTGCCAAGGAGCTTTGTTCGACTTGTCCAGAAAGGTAATCGTGAAGCCCTCCCTGAGGCCATCGATGTCACTCGCGGACAAGAGCGCGGGATCTAACCCTTGGACAAAACTGACATCATGTTCAGCTGCTTGCATGTAAAATGTAAAAGTCACCGGGATAAAGAACCGTCCAGTTTCGGTGCAGGGAGAAAAGGAGGGACAACTCCCATGTTTTCGCCGCCTCTTCGGTTCTTCTTTCTTCTCTTCTTTCTCCTCCTCTCGAATCGCTTCCAACTTTTGCTCCGTCTTCAGATCTTCAGCACCCGGCACCTCAAAAAAGACCACGAGGACCCCCCCCCCCCCCCCCCCCCCCCCCCCTCCCCCCTCCCCCCCCCCGCCCCCAAAAAAAAACCCCCCCCCCCCCCCCCCCCCCCGAAAGCCCCAAGCGCTTCCGCTTTCGCTCCCCTTGTCTAAACGAAAACCCACGCTTCGTCACCGGCCTTGTCTTGCATGGGGATTTTCAAGATCTCCTCTGTAAAAAAAAAGGTAACAGCGTCCAATCAGCGCAAGCTTTCAGAAATGATTGTATACATGAGGAGTGGCATGGAAATTGATCTCTCACGACGCGTGTCACATGAACTTAAACAACAATGCGCAGGCCTGATCCTTGGCATCATCCGCGGTGCAGCAGGCTTGATTCCCCATTGGAAAAGTCTAAGTCTACTCACCCAAAAGGCACTGTTACAGCACGTTGTGAGTCGTTTGATCAAATGCGGCTGAGGAAGCAATTTCAGAAGCTTGCAAGTTGCGACTAAAACCTGGTGCAATCATCATCGATAATTAGTAGTAATTACAGTGATAATCCAACCTGGTCACCAGCAGGTTAGTGGTTCACCGGCAGTCTGAAAGCCTTTTCTCACCAAGTGCCAGGCCGCTTTCTTCTTTCCCATGCCGCGAAAACGATATTTCTCCACCTGCAAAGAACATAAAGAACCGAGAAAATCGTTGAACATGTCCCGAATCTACTGCCGTTTCCCACAGAAATCACCTTTTCTCACCAAAACCACTCTGGGGCCCCCGGGCCCCACATGCCCCATTTTTGGTGCACTTCAGAGGAGAACCAGCACCTGTAAAGTCTCCATGCCTCACGTGCGTTCGCGCCTTGGCGCTCGGCAGGAAGCGTCGGAGGAGCTCCAAAGACAAGGCCTTCGATCGAAGATGCTGTCGAACGAGGTCGAAAGGGCAGCACGGTAAGAGAGAGAGAGAGAGAGAGCGCAGCTCGTCGATTGAAGGTGGCACCGGATGCAGCAGGTGAGGGATGGTTGGGACAGAGTTGATGCCTTTTGGGGGCCAGTCCAAGGAACTTTGGAAGGACCATGATCAAACCCTGCCACCATTTGCCCCCTAAAGCGCTTGAGAAGCTGAACGCCGGCTTTGAATATGTTACCCTATGAAAGAAACCAGTGCTAAAGGAAATAAGATGATTAAATAGTTTAAACCAAAAAATATTAATTAACTGTAGTTCGTTAAAACAAAAAAAATGGCTACCACACCTAGGACCACTCATGACCACTCACACCAAGCAGGTTCACCCTCGTTTCGGCCTCCTTCGTTTCGGTTCACCCGTCGTGAACTCGGCGCGGGATGGGCGGGCCTCCGTGAGGCGCATCACCGCAGAGTTCTGCGGTGAAGCGGTCGGTGGTGGTGGATGTTGGTTGCGTGATGCATGAGATATATTAGTGAGATAGTGATATGATAGTGATAGGTGAATCTATCTATCTAGCTATCTATCTACCTACAAATATATATATATAGTAGTATAGGAGTGATAAGTTTAAGATAGTAATTCGGTTCCAAACACACCACCGATCCCATTGTGACGCTTTCCCTTCCTGGTACTTTCGGAAACCCCGCTCGGGTCCTTGGCTCTTTGCCTCTGGACGCGGATCTCAGTGCGAGCGATCCGCGCGGGTCTTCCGGCGTTTGGCCCCGACCCACGTGGTGCCCAAGTGGTAACGGCCGACTGAGTGGGAAAACCCATGCGAGGTGGAACAAGTAGAGGCCACCTAAGTGGACGGAACGTCAAAATCCGCTTGGCTGAACTTGATTGAACAAGTACAGAATCATCAATTAGTATTATAAGGAAAGAAAACCACGAGATATCACAAGTATGAGATGATGACATCTGACTTCTTTCGTCACTTTCACCATTACGTCCGAGAACCGAGGCTTGGGCCTACAACGAGAATCTCCAGGGCCATGATGAGGGCGAGGGGCCAATGACGTTCCAGAAACCTCAGCGCCGCCCTCTGCGCCGAGCTCTGCGTTCGGCAGAGTTCAGAGTTTCGGAGAGTTCAGTGACCGATTTGTAGATCAACGACCTTGAAACAAGATCGCCATCGATTCGTTGTTGCAATGCCTGGAGCCGGCATCCAACCAACGTTGGTGTCTTTTCTGGCAGATGCCACTGCCTTGTTTCGCTTCTGGACCATCGGCACAACAGACGATGTCTTAAAGCCCAACTGGGGTCCCATGCCCTTCAGACCAACGTTGGAAGTAACCCTCCTAGCGTGCGAACTGCCAAATACAAATATCATCAAATATTAAATATCTACTGTATCAGTTCGTGTGTGCCACCAACAATCTTGAGTCAATGGATTATATTCTAACAATTTCTAGCATACATTAAAATGCTAGCCCAGTGCCTTGTCCCTTCTCTAAAAATTTGTTGATGCTTCTGTAGAGAGTTTTGAGATCCGTTGGTTTCCACCAAATGGTTGGTACAAGTCACTCCTCGACAGTCACTCGTTGTCAGAAGATAAATCTCAGGTGTCTACAAACGGTGTGCCAACCAACGGCCTTGTCATCAGTCGCATTCAAGCTCATACCTCCTCACAGCAAAAGAAAAACACACCCAGAGAAGGCGACTGCGTCCTCACAGCAGAGATGCCGAAAGGCAGAAACCGACAAGACTTACCCAAACAGAACGAGTCTGTATACATGCTCCAGAGGTAACCCAAGGCACCTCGTCACCCTCGTCGCGAAATCGCCCCAGCTGAACGCGGTGGCACTTTGTAGCCCAAGTTGGCGCTCAGCTGAAACAAAGCTTTGAAATGGCAGCGGTCTGGTCCATCCAAATCGCCAGGTGAACACCTCATCATGTCATCTAGCCCCTCCTCCCTGACCGTGCTCAAAAAAGAAATGCAAGACCATGGGCTGGGCGAGCTCCTCATGGTTTTAACCCTCAAGAAAAACCTCTCAATGTTTGGCTCTGCAATGTCAGCGGGTCGTTTTTATTTCGCATTGAACTCCATCAAGATCACCTCCAAGTTCTTCCTTGTAACACCTTGGCCGATGAACCGTGAACAGCTGATCGAAGGTTAGTCTTCCTGGAAGGAGGGAGAGGCAAAAAGCGTGAAGGCCAAAAGCGTCATGGGCACCAGTCTAGGGGTTGCAGCCCGGTAGAGATCTGTACTCATAACCTGCGGCTGCTCTTACATGTCTTTGACCAAACGAATGGGGAAAATGAGTTGTGCAAGGGGTGGGGAGCAGGTCACCAAACCTATGCTGAATCATTGAACGCAAGTCACAGGACAAATGGCCTGTATGTGCACATTGCCTAGGCGCAACATGAACCACACCAGTCAATACTTGAAATCGGTACCATGGTTAGTGGGGCCCTCCGCAGGTCATGTGCAGCTCAGCGCTACCGTGTACGCCAAAGGCGTGGCTTGAATTCAAAACGGAAGTTCATGCAATACACATCGCTTGACCACGATCATGTGTACACTCTGACTCTTCAATTGATCTGATGATTTTGACCACTGAATTCAGCCCATCAATTCCACGACCCAAGGCACCAGCGGTGGATTGCGTTGAAGAAGCCAAAGCAGCTGCGAAAAGGGATAGCTGCCCAACCTTGAAGCGCATAGCCAGTGCTCGGGTGGAAAGCGTTGATGAACCACTGTTCAAGGCTTTGAGCAGCTGTGAGTTGACTCTGGATTTTCCAATTGAGGAACTCAAGCTGGATGATGACGGTTTCATGTACCCTTGTTTTCCTCCTCGGGGTCAATTGGAAGTTCTGGCAGCAAAGGGGTATTTCCACAGAGTGCTTGGTCTACCTGTCGCCTACTCGGAATATGTACTACCTAATTTTTGGATTAACTATCAGGGCCTTGTATCCTGAACATGAGATCTTCAGTCAGGAGCAAGACTGGGTGCATCTGATACCCTTCTATTTGCATGGGGACGGTGGACGCACATACAAGACGGATGCCATGATCCTTACGATGTTCAGTGCCTTCGGAGGGCACTGCCATGAATCCAGTCAAGCTGCAGCCAGTGCCAGGAAAGGGCCCTTCCGCGCCCCCATTCGTCCGTCGACCATGGCATCAGCTTTGATGCGGGTGTGAACTTGAGGGGGAATACTCTGACTTGCCGGTTCCTATTCACAGCTATGAAGTGCGAGTTCTACAAAAAAAAGTTCCATAGGTTCAAGTCCCTTCTGGACCAGTGGGGTCAGCTTTTGGGATCTCTCTTTACTGATGGGTTTGCTCATGGTGGTGAGGTCTGGAAAGTGGCAGTGTTGGGCATCACTGGGGATGCCCTTTCTTACGTGAAGCCGGAATGCACAACAGGTCGTTCTCAAACGTGAGGAAATCTGACCGATCTCGAGCAGCGTTGCCCGGTGTATGCTGGTTGTGCTCAGCTGGAAAGACAGGGGGGCCTCCATTTGAGGACACAAGGGTCCATGCGAGATGGACAGAGACAACTGGTCCAAACAATGCTCTTCCGTGGGATGAACCGTCTCCTCTGCTTGAACACTTGCCGGTCAATGATTCTGATCTTGCAAGTGTTTTCCGCCCTGACCTATTTCACGTGTTTCATGCAGGGCTGGGGAAGGACTTCACAGCATCTGCAACTGTATATATATATATATAGCCAAGGCGCTTTACAAGCAGAGCAAAACTTCAGAATGCATTCGACGACGTCAATGAGGCATTGAAAGGGTTTTTGCAGACTACGAAGCAAAGTCTTCACTTTGCCCACCTTCCTCTGGATAACCTTGGCTACTATAGTTCTCGTACTTTCCCAAAGGGTCATTGGTCCAAGAACATGGACACAGCCACAGTATCCAAGTTTGTTGAACATGTGTATGGAACGTGCAACGGAAGTTTCTCAGGATTCGATTCTTAGCCTGGAAGCATGTGGAGCAATCCATCATTTTAGCATCTTTCTTTCTGACTGAAAGTGAAGCTTGGCAGATCTCTGCTGGGCATGCTTTCCTCTCTTGCTACACTGCGGTCGCCAAGAAAGCCTTTGATGGTGGATATTGCTTGTGTGCTCTAAAGCCGGTCCTTCACCTTTTTGCCCACACTGTTTTTGGGGCCTTGCAGCCTTGCAGCAGTTCAAAGCTTCCTCCGGTTGCGTCATCAACCCCATCGCGGAAAGTACATTCATGGCAGAAGATCTGGTGGGAAGGCCGTCTTAGCCGACGCGTGTCGGCAAAGACACATGGAACGAAGATCGTTGCTGGACATCTAGAAAAAGAGCGTGTGGTTGCAGGTGTTTGGGCATTCATGTTTGGATCTTAAGTGGAGTGCTCATGTTGGTGATGTTTCTGAGCGTTTCTGAGCCATGTGGAACGACCACTTTTTTCGAAACGGCCACTTCTCAAATTAAGGTCGTCTTCGCCTGTTTTAAAGCAGGTGTTTGAGTACACAGGGTAGGATCTTCCATAGCCGCTGCTTTGGCCAAAGCCTCGTCTTCATCTGCCCGTGCTTTTCGTAGTTTAGCAGCTTTCGCGGATTCTTCACCTTCACCAGCCAGAATATCAGCAAAGAGTGCTTGAACCTTTCCGGCCTTCTTTTGCTGTTTCATCCATTCTTCCGAACGCACTTTCACCTGGTGTAGGCCGCAGACCTTCCACACAGCGAAGTTCTCAGCTCTAAGCTGATCTTCGACACCCAAGAGTTCCTTGGCAAAGCTCTCACGGAGCTTGGGATCTGCTAAGCTCGTCCGCCAAAGCGCCGCGCAAACCCAGCCTCCAATGTGGTGAGGACCCAGAGTGGCCATCGCACCCTTAAAGGCTGCCGCCAGTTTCAAACGCAGCCGAGGACCTAAAGCCGATGAAGGTGCCAAAGCAGCTTCCAAGACTCTGGCCGTTCGAGACTCCTTTGCTAAGGCCACCAGAAGATCTGAACTGAGCATCTTCGAAAGCCCCGAAGTCACCGGAGCCACCGTCTCGGCCGGGAAGCGCAACAACACCGCCAGGAGCATCGCGCCACCCGCTGGCAGCCGCCTCAAGCGGTTCGGCTCCTCGGACCGCTCTGGCTTGGGCGCCTGGGGCGACTTCTTGGCCTTCTTGGACTTCTTGGGATTGGACTTCTCGGTTTTTGGTGCTGCACTTGTCGGAGCCTCCAGGAGGTCCGGGACCTCTAGAGAAGTCAAAGATAGGATAGACGACCAGGTGCGATGATACTCCGAGGAGGCTTGGAGGCCCAAGGCGCGGAAGACACCTCCGGCAGCTTGTTTGAGCCCCGATCGCAGACGCAAGGAGGCTTCCAGGAACTTCAGCACCACCATGTGCTGTGCTGATTGCGATCCAGTACCCAGGCAAGCAACGAAATCCAGTTCACTCAAAGCTAATTGGAGTTGTGGGCCTTCTCGCAAGGCATCTGCGACTTTCTGCGAGAGAAACGGGCCAAACTCATTCGATCCAGTGGCCAGATCAGACAAACGGGTTCGAAAGTAGCGCGAGAAGAGCTCTGCAAACAGCTCTGCCCCTGCTGCTTCCAGCACAGCTTCCAAGACTCGCGAGCCTGCTGCGGATGCGGTGAGCGCTTCGCAGCGTTCCATAGACGGGAGTCCCTTCGTTGCTCCCACCACAGCCGCACAGGCCTCAGAGAGGAGAGCACGATCATTGCAATCGCGCAAGAGGCGTAAGAGGAGCTGAATCACTGGGCTGGCATGAGAGTTGAGACATAGATGGTAATCTTGTCTGATGAGCTTGATGAGACTTGCAGCTGATTGACGTCGACATTCGGCGATCTCGGGTGCCACTTCATGTTTGGTTTGTGGCAACAAGCCAGCTCGCGCGGCCAACTTTTCTTTGCCTTCCTCATGTGCATAGCCACCAAGTGCCATGAGCAATTGCCGAAGGACATGTGCAGAGCTTGCATTCTTCACCAAGGAAGGCCAAAGGCCTTCATTGAGCTTCGTGCAGGCTGACACTACTGGCTCAACAGGAGGCTTTGTCTCCTGTCCCAAGCGTTCCGCCCAGGATCTCAGGGCCGTCTCTAAGACGTGCGAAGCATATTGGTTGGTGGCCAGGTCTTCCAAGTCCTCCAAAAGCATTGGACAAATCAACGCAAAGGACTCTGTCGTGGCTTTCTTGATGAGCTTCTCTAAGGGCTTGGAACCTCGTTGATCCTTCGCGATCGCCCTCAAGCGATCCACTGAGGAGCTGATCTCTTCCAAGGCGCGCGTGGACAACAAGGCCTCCTCACTTGGACCAAGGCCATCCACCTTGCAACAGGAGCGGATGTAATCCACCATCTCCACCAGTGGGCGACGGTGTTCGCCACCTGAGGGACATGAGATTGTTGGGAGCCTCTAAGCCACGAGATACTGTGATATCCAAAAGGATTGCACAAAGAGTCAGGTGCTTGATAGATTTAGAAGCCATTATCCCATGCCAGCTGGCAAAGTATGGCTGTAGTCCTAGAGGTTAAGTTTGTATACTTCTTTGAGGTGGGGCAGAAACTCTTGCTGCCCAACCCAAAAGAATGTCACGGCTTCAACATGATTGTCCCTAAGTAGCCTTGCCAGGAAGCAAAGCCTCAAGCACAAGCTCAGGGTGCCCAAGAACAAACAACGGGTTGAAGCAAGGGGTCATTTCTAGGAGCACGATCACAAAAACAACACGTGCAAAGGTCGTAGGTTCCAGCTCGCGTTGCTCGCGTTGCTTGCCTTGCTCACGGTGCTTGCCTTGCTTGCCATGCTTTCCTTGCTTGGCTTGCTCAAGGTACTTGCCTCGCTTGCCTGGCTTGCCAGTGCCATTCTTTGAGTTGGTAGCATTGCGAGTGCCTGAGCAATAAATCGTGCACAAGGTCACAAGGATGTAAATTCTGAAGACAAATAACACAACCCCCCTGTGTTTATAAATAGCAACTCCAGATCCCTTTGTTGGTCTATCATTTTGCAGGCCTCCTAGGGGCAAGTAAGCTGGCGTGAGATTCAAGTCACCTTCTTTCTTGGGAGATTTGCTGAAGCCTTTGCGTGTGGCTTTAGCAGAGGAGGTCTTACGGGGCTGCCACCGCGCCATCGCAAGAGGGCATCTACCAACAAAGCCAGTGCGGCGTTGAAGAAGTCTAAATGATCTTATTCAACTGCCAAGCCCGATCTCACTTTAAATACAAAAAACGAGCAGTGCGATGTGCACTCTGACCGGTTTTTTAGTGTTTTTGCCAGTCTTTGGCAAAAGCTTGAAAACTGGATGCCAAACAGTGATGCAGCTGCTTCTCCAAGACTCCGCTTTGTCCCTCAAGATGATTCAACAAATTCAAATTTGAAAGGCCCTTTATTCTCAGACATCACTGGCCTTCGGACCCTTCGCGTTCTCAACACATGCGCACAAGCGGCACAGGCAGACGAGTTCCACTGCTTTTTGCCGCAACTGCTTGGTCGCAACTGCTCTCAGGGCTCTCCCGGCTCAGCCGGTTCTGCCAGGCAGAAAGGCACGCATGCACCATTTTCATTGAAACCTGTAGGCGCAGCGTGAGTTAGCACTTGCTGCAATGGTTGGATTGTGAAGATTAGAAATGGAAATGAGAACAAGGAATACAACACCTTGCACCAGAAGATATCTTCTTGAAAATGCCGGTAGGCAGTGACCTCGTAAGCTCCTCTGGTCCCCATCAAAGTTTTGGAATTCAAAAGCAGAAGGACGAACAAGGAGATGATGAAGCAGGCCACATCATATTTCAACAAACTGCTAATCCGGCCACCTCGCACTTCGATCTTCAGTCTGGTCGATGCCTTCGCATTCAAATCGGGATTTCCATCCTTTTCTTGCTGCTGCCGGTCGTAGGCTTCTCTTTTGAGCTCATTCTCACGCTGGCGGCGTTCCTGTGCGAAGGTCAAGCAAAAGAAAGCCACCCAAACAAGCATGATGCTCCCCAGGTAGTCCGCCAGCTCACCCGCCAAGGAGGACACCCTCCCAGGACCTCGTTCTGCGACACAAGCGCTCAACTCGGTCTCATGCCAGTTGAAGCAACCGAAGTAAATGGCAGCGCCTTGGCCCATACTCACTAAGCCTCCGGTCAGGAACTGAGTGCCCTTGCAGAGCAAAATGAAGTTGATGAGTTGGAACTCATCCGGTGGTCCTGGGTGTAAAATGAAGGCCAGGATCATGGAAAGGACACTCACCCGGAAGCCAGCATTTGGAATGAGCATGGTCATAGTGAGAGCCAAATAAATTGGATCTCGAAGCTTGCCGAAAATGGAACGGTCATATGGCAGGTAGTGATGCAAAATCTTTTTCCGCACAAAGGCATAACACGACCAGGTACTGACCCTCTCTGGCTCAGTCTGGGCCTCTTGTGAGTGTAACCAGGCCAGCTCAACATTCAGCTCAATCTCCTTCTCCAAATCTTCCCACAAAGTATCTATCGCAGAGGCTTGCAAGGACTTGACACAGTCCCACATATGTGGATCTGCAGACATCCTTTCCTTCATGACTTTCTTCAAATTTCCCATGAGCTGCGCTCGAAGGGGTGCAGAAGTTTGCAAGAGTTGTCTCTTTGCCACCTCTTTCAATAAGGCCGTGTTCTTGGTTTGTTGACTCAACTTGCTTTCATATCGCTGTATTTTGTTAGCAATTCGCTTGTCGAACTTGGTACCCAAGGAGTTGGCCTTTGGACTGGTTGTCGTCCCATGAGCCTGTACTAATGTTCGGGTGGCTAACGCCAAGTGCCGAGTCTTCTTCACCAGGCGGTGCTTCATCTCGGCCCAAAAGAATTTCTGCACAGCCTTCCCCACGAGCTTCCGGCCCTGGTTCTCTGAGCCACTATCGTCGTCATCGGAGTTGCTTTCGGGAACATTCGACACATCACCTTTCCAATCCTCAAAGAGCTTTTGTTCTTCTTTGAGGTCTCTCGCATTCGCTTTGGCCGAAGAGGCACTCATTCGATCCAATCGCACCGATTTCAGTGCACCAGCAACACGCCAACTCGTCTTGGGTGTCGTGTGTCGTTTTAAACGTCTCTCCGAGCCATGCTGCGGTTCCAAGAAGTTCTAAATAACAACAAAGTCCGGATGCAAGCTGACCCCTGCGCGGCTAACCTGCTTGTGCAACTGGTGAGCACGCCTTTTTCGACTTTTCCGACGCAGAAACGAGGATTAGGTCGGTTGGAAACGCAATAAGGCTTGCATCACATGTGCAAGCCTGCCTGCTAATCGTTTGGTCTGTGTTCTATTTGCAGCATTTGGTGCTCGGGGATAGAAGCAATGTTGTGCCTCTACCGTTCTAGCGAGTGGTGCTGCACCCTGGGTTGGTTTTGCATGCTTCAAATGTTCTGACAACCGCGACCCAGCAACTCACACATCTTCTGCTGTTTCTCCTGGCAAGCAAAGGACCATCATCAACACAGCAGGAATGAGCAGCGCAATTCTTCACAAGCCTAATAGAGTCTGCATCTATCGGTGGTGGTGGTTTGACCACAGACTGTGGTGGTTTGACCACACCCGCCCTTCGTTTGTGGTTCCTACAGAGTTCAACTGCTGAACCAATACCAACGACCGCTCCAGTGCATCGAAAAGAACACAAAGCAGCGAAAAGAAGACTGATCTCCTCTGGACTCATGGCGTTGTACTCTTCATTTCTTTGTTTTTGCTTCTCTATCTCATTCATCAGCCTCATGTTCTTGTACTTGGGATCATCAGGATCCACCAGAGTCGATTCACCAATGTCCACAGGTTTCCACTCCTCATTGATGGGCTCCTCAGTTTCTATTTCTGTTGGCATGGCTTGCTTCGTGGCCATTTCGCCCTCTTCTGAGGCTCCTCTCTTTGCCCATGCCATGCCAGGCTGAGTCAGCGACAAGGCTCCCACTAGTGCGCTTCTTCGTCCAAGCGCAAGGGTGTTGTCTTGTGTCACTTCAGGTACAAAGCTAGGA
The DNA here is from genome assembly GCA_963970005.1 of Durusdinium trenchii. Lineage (NCBI taxonomy): Eukaryota > Dinophyceae > Suessiales > Symbiodiniaceae > Durusdinium > Durusdinium trenchii. Next base: position 238,802 of record CAXAMN010003880.1, read on the forward strand.
GCCAGCCGTCCAATCTGCCAACATAGAAGCAAAGCCACAGCCCTTGCAAAAGAGCTGCGCAGCCGTGGCATTGATGGTGCCTCAGAATCGTCCTATTCTCAATACTTGAGCCTCAGGAACTCTGCAGCCGTTGCGTAAATGCTTTGGGGTACATTCCCAGAACCGCAAAGGAGCCAATCTGAGTTTCAGGACAAAGATTGCAAACTTCACCACACAAAGTCCAACAAAATACAGCGCTTCTCTCTCCTTGTCTCCCTCCCCCTCTCCCCTGTCCTCTTGTTTCTCATCAAAATGCACTGTTTTGCACTGATTCTGATATCGTTTTCAAAGCCCTGATCACCCTTGATCACTCTTTCACGGGCTAAAGACAAAAAGGGGAGAGAAGGAGAGAGTAGACTTTCTCTCAAACAGAATGTCCGCCACATGCAGTCTCTTGGGGCATATGAGTTGCATCCGCAAAACCCATCCCAGTTGGAGCAGTTTTAGAAGCACCAGAGATCTGTCTATCTGCTCCGAACGGCTCCCCGATTCATGAAAAATATGGATACCCCCGGTCGGAGCCTTCTCACTTTGGCGTAGTTTTGAACCTGGGTGAGTTCCGATGGCCTGCGCCGGGCTGCTGGTGCTGTTAGATGTCCCTTTTCAGGAAAGGTGCGGTTGGACGCTGTTGGGAGGGTTCCGAAGCAAGCGGCTGTCGTCCCTCTGTTTCTTTCCTGAGTGGCCCGAGCAACAGAATCATTAAGTAAAAGCTGGCTGGTAACCGTAGGCGCGATGGTTGCTATGACTGCTACGACCTCATCGTGTTCAGAAAATGGCCAGTGATGCAGGCCGGGGTGATGTTTGTCGTTCCTACAAGTCGCCAAGCCCCCGCCCCAGACATATAGAGACATATAGGCTGCATAACTATTTTTTTTTGTTGGCTCTGTAGAAGACCAAGACCATCAAGAAGAAGTACAACAAAGAAGAAGTACAACAAAGAAGCTGGCATGTTTATATTGTTGTTGCTCCTTCCTCTTAGCTTTACCGTGGCGATGCTGCACAAGACCAAGGCCAACAAAAAGCAGAGAACAAGCAGAGGATGTACCAAGAAGTTGACATGTGTACTATGTGTACTTCTTGCTCCTTGTCGAACTCCATCAGGCTGCAACATAGGGAATGCTTTGTGTTTGGAGCTGGAATGTTGTTGGATTTCCCAAACGGTGCGGCTCTCAGCTGACTGGAACAAATGTGTCCATCTCAGCAGAGGTTCTAGCGTTGTATCTGCACATGGAGGTCTTTTCGTCGAACATGACTGGACACCTCGGTTTGCACCTCCTTCGTTTCTTTCAAAGTTGGTTTTGGATGCCTAAGCCATGACTGTGGATGACCACTAAGTTCAGCATTTCACTTTTTGAGGAAGAAGGAAGAAGAAAGGAAGAAAGGCTCCAAACAAGGAATGCGTTTAAACATGTTTCAATTAGCTTTTCTCTTTTGTGCTTTCAACAGGGTGGCCTTCTCCAATTGGATTTGTGGAGGCTGGAACTAAGGCCAAACAAGGCCTCTGGCTGGAACTGGTTGAGGTGACTGCCAGGACTGGTGGCCCTATATATGTAAATATATATATATATTATGAAGCTGAGCTATGCTCAGAAATAAACATCAACACCAGCATCAACTTGTCCAGGACACAAAATGTGAGACTGTGTCCTTTTTGGCACGTGAAAAGTGGAGGCTGCACAGCTTTTTGCTGGCAGTTTGCTGCAGAGTTACTTTGAACACCATACATACAGCCGTGCCTTTTTGAACCAACCGCGGTACAGGTCGCTTGGAGCACAACCACAGCGCTGTTGTTTCCTGGTTGCCAGTTGCGGCTTTTGTAAAACAATCAGTGACCATGACCACGGGTTTCTCTCGAGATGATTGAGCTCACCAGAGCTCAGCTAGCTGTGTCGAGAAGCGACTGCAAGTTCCTCAGCGACTCAGGTGGGGGAAGACTAGGTCGACTAACTACGTGCCTTGAAAGGAACATGTGCTTGGATGTATGAAGGGACTCATGAAGACAACGAGCATGTGCGGGCCTGCGTTTTGGCACTAACATGGCATTGGAACTGTCAAATAGGTCCTCGAAGAATCGCCGTTTCGCAATCCGCGCCAGGCCACCTTTGGAACCTGGTCAGCAGCGAAGCTGCCTGGGACCTACTTGAGGCCCTTCTTCAATGCCAAGTGTCTCAGGGATGTGGGGGTTTGGTGGTAGCCGATGCTCTCTCCTGGTCATGGTCATCTCAGCTCAGGACACAGGTCAAAACAGCTGGCCACAGTTTGTGAGGTTCTGTCAAAATCATCCGAAATCTCGACGGTCCCTTCGCAGTTTTGGTCTGCATCCTCCAACGCCCCAAAACATCCCCAAACGTCCTCCTCTCCGGGACACGTGGACCACCCCGTGTCCCACGACATCCCACGACCGACCCTGCGGTCTTCCCGTGTCCCCACGACCGACTCTGTCCCCGGTCCTCCAATCTTCATCGGTCATGAAGGCGAAGAGCATGGCATCCGAGACCGTGTCGAAGATGGCCATGAAGGAGACCGAGACACCGAGGCAAATCAAGCCTCCCGCCGCCTGAGAAGGAGGCCACCGGAGGCGGACGCAACGGTGTTTTCGGCGTTTTCGCGTTCGATGGTTCGGTGGGTGTTCGAAAGACGAAAACGAAGCGAAGCGCTCGTTAAAACAAGCGACAGGCCCGACTCCGAGAGAAGTGACAGTAGTAGCTTCTTGTTACGTTCGTAGCGATGCTCTTTGTTACTAGTAGCTTCTTGTTCCTAGTAGTAATGCCAGGAGCTACTAGTAGCGTCGTATCCAAACCTTTAACAAACAACCACATTAGATATCCGCCGACCCCGGCCTATAGCCAAAGCCTAGGCGGGGGGGCGCCTGGGACACCGCAGGGTGAAGCAGTTGGCCAAGCCTAGCAGAACCCTTCAAGCACTTCCAAAGGCGCAGGATGCAGCAGTTGGCCAAGCCTAGCAGAACCCTTCCAAGCACTTCCAAAGGCCTGTCCGAGGCCTCACCAGCTGGCCGGCCTGTTGCGGCCTCTCTGTGGCCTGTCCGAAGCCTGCCTCCTCTCTTCTTATCGGCTTCCCAAAGCAACGTTTAGGCATTTTGGACCGCCTTCAAAAGCTTTTCGGCCTCTTGCGGCCTCTCTGTGGCCTGTCCGAAGCTTCTCGGCAGCCGGCAGGCCTCTTGCGGCCTCTCTGTGGCCTGTCCGAAGCCTGCCTCCTCTCTTCTTA